>JAGFBZ010002994.1:0-76621 GCA_018398805.1 Hirundichthys speculiger
TAATCTGTGCATTTTCTACCTTTTAGCATTCGCACGGCCTAGGTGATCCCTTGCCACCAGTAATAACTCAGTTCCAGAACGGATCGACTGTCAGAGCCCACTGTCTGCAGATGATGTGATGAACTTGAAGAAATGTGCCTTTTACCTCTTATGTACTCAAGTAAGCAATAACATGTCATGCATGTAATGTGAAGTTTAAAAATCAAATAAAGCAATGAGACAAGCAAAAAAAAAGAGTTAAGTACTGTTTTATTTATTTTTTGACTGAACCACTTACACGGAAACAGTGGAAATTGTACGATAAAGCCTCTTGTTATGATACAGCCTCTCCTGTCTGTCCCAGAAGATGCACAGCAGACACAGAATATTCACAACTCCAATAGTCAGAATCAAAAGGACCATGGCAGCCCACATCCTTTGACACTGTCCATTGACGCTCAAGCTGCTGGCCAGGTCGTAGAGCGTACTGTTGGAAGGGAGACCCGCTGCCAATTGTGACATGGTTGTAAGAAGCGTTATGCGGTAGCGACAGGGCACAGTTTCAGCATCACACTCAATGCATTCTTTGCAGCTTCTTCTTTGGCAGCTTTTTTGCCACTTCCCGGTCCCTGGAAAGACAAAAGGCAAAAAGCGCGTTAGCGCGTGTAGTCTTTTTAGCCATAGTACATAGTTGCCCCTTTAAAGCGTGCGGTCTCGATGCGTGCAGGTGACTGTTGTCCTAAACACGTACCAGCGACGTTCAGAGAGTCTACTCCTTCCACCAAATTCGCAGTCACGGTACAAAGGACCACAAACACCTGACCCAGGGACAGTTCGTGATCCGCATAGCAAGGCAAAGACCACTTGTGCTTCTGTAACAGCTCCTGAAAGGCACAACGGGATGAGAACAAAAAAAAAGCACACAAGTGACAGCAACCCCCCTATCAGACTATCCAATTTTAATTTTAATATTTTAGTCTGCTAGATTGATACCAGGTAACCTGTTATTCTGAAATACAACTCCCTCTTGCAGCTTTGGGCTCTGAAGTCACTTTTGCGTTCGATAGCTCCGGCGTAGTAGCGCTAATACACATTTGGCCGCGCTGGCTTTGGCTAAGGATTTGCTAGACTTTTGCTTTCCTTCCGCGTAAAGCGCTAGCTCGCCTCTACGGGAGCTGGAGACCAGGGCCAAGTACTTGAAGCTAGGATTGTAACTGGGATCTTTGACATCCACTTCAGTGTACGTCACGACACAGCCCAAGCGATCGCAGGTCTCTTTCAATGCGGTCACCCAATTGACATTCATTCTGCTATGTTGCTTGCGAGCTCGTCCTCTTTAGACTATAAGACTACTGAACCCTACGCACGAGTATCCCTCTCCTTTTGACTTCTTGACCGGAAAATATCATCCGACGGCAAAGAAGGAAAAAAAAAGATCTCTCAAAAAGATCTCTCATCTAGCGCGACACGTATGCGCATCGATGTGCTAGTAAGCACATCGTTTACGGTCTGTTCTAAAGCTTTTGAAGCTTTGGAGAGGATCGCGGAAATGGAAGGTAGGGTGACACGCACGCGTTCTCGCGTGCTGCGTAAGAAAGGCAGCTCCCGTATCAACAGCTCGGAGAGTCCGATCTCGTCTCGCGACATCGAGGGCGGCTGCTGCTCTCACGTGGAGACAATAGCTTGCATGAAAGATGAGATAGTTCGGCTTCGCGATGCCCTGTGTGACAAAAGAGAGCTGCACGTGCACAATCAAGCGAATCAGGAACGGCATCAGGGGCAGCAGGGACAGGGGCAGCAGCAGCAGCATCCCCAGCGTGAGCAAGAAAATGACCCTGAGGCCCGCAAGGTCACGCGAGTCCACCTCGGTGATGCACGCAGCAAAGACGAGAGAGTGTACGTAGAGCTCAATCACGCGCTTTACGACCTGGGAGCGTGCAAGAGAGAGCGGAAGACGTGAAGTGCGCTCTCGGGGAAGCTCTCAAAGAGCACGAAGCGTTGCGGTGCCAACTGTCCAAGGAAGAAAAGGAGGAAGGCGAAAGGGATCGAGCGCCATGGGGGACCGAGCACGCGGTGGACCACCCGCATTTGGATTGGGTGGGAATGCACTACCTGGCCACGTGCTTGCCCGAAGATCGAATGTTCAGGCCCGGGCAGTCGGTGACCCCGGTCAGAGTGCTGCAGAAACTTTTCGAGATGAGGGTCGGAGACAAACAGGCGGTGGGTTTCAGCATATTACTGGAGAACGTGAACATCGCACTGTGTCAGAACGAGCCCGAGTGGTACGCGAAGCACTTCGGTTTCTTTGCGCGAACTCACCCCAAGGCCGCTGCCGACGGCGGCCGCAGAACTGCAGCTCAGCATCGAATCGACGCGGATGACTTTGCTTGGCTGCTGTTCGAATGCCCAGGCACCTTTCGTTGAAGTGCTGGCCAGCCTCTGGACTGTACTTAACAGCACGGGCAAGGGCGGCGTGACGGCCGTCGCGTTACAGCTGAGTAAGAATTTGTACGCGGCCGGGCTGCATCTGTTCAGAGAGACAGTGTCCAAAGCCTCGGGGACATTCGCTCGGGTGCACGCGAGGGCGCGCAAGGTGCGTGCCGGCCAAGGCCTTATATCGGTCCCTCTGACTGGCGCGTCGTCCGCCGACACCGGCTCAATTCCGTCCCGTCCCGCGGGCAGCCTGCAGAGCAGAACTGGGGCCCTCAGGTCTGTCCTGGAGGGTTTAGAGGTGCCCCCTCAGCTGTCTGCAAGCGAGCAGAGCGTCCCTTTGCAAGACAACGATCCGTTCAAGATCGGAGGCTCTTTGTCTGCGTTCATCGCACACAAGACCCGTGCGCGAGAGTCTGACGGACGTGCGCTCGGGAAGATAGACGGCCTGCAACAAAACGTAAGACGGACCGCGGCCGATGCGTTTTCCAGGCACGAAGCACAAGAATGGCCTCTTCTGAAACGAGTGAGATTTGATCCGCTCCCGCTCCCGGCGGCGAGTCCTCCGCACGAGCTTTTCTGAAACATCATTCTGTCCCCGACAACAAAGGCAAGAAAGAAGAAGAAGAGGGAGAGGGAGAAGAAGGAGAAGGAGAAGAAGAAAGGAGAAGAAGGAGGAGAAGATCAGAGCGTTCGTTGCGGAGACGATGGCGACAAAAGGAAGGACAGGGCTTTACTCGCAATGGCCAGGTACTGCCAGGACGAGTGGGTGCGGAGCATGATCCGACTGCACATGACCAGGGGCGATCGCGCCACGTTTGCGCTGCTCAGCGGAGATGCGGGCTGCGGGAAGTCGTACGCGATTTCTATGCTGGCGACAGAGCTGAAAGCGCTCAAGATCAGCGTGAGAGTGAGCGCCATGACCAACAAAGCGGTGGGCAGCCTGACGGAATCCTGTCCGTCGCTTCATGAGGTGCTCACGTTTCACAAGATGATGGGGCTGAAGAAAAGAGCTTTTGGACGACAGGATGTCACTGCAGCAGTTCGAAGAGCAATACCGGGAGACGTACCGTGACGCGATCCTGCACTTCAAAGCCCTCTGCGATTCCGACGACGCACTCAAGCAAACGCACGAAAGGCACTCGTGCGCGAGGCTGCGACCCGAGTGTGCAGCAGCGTTTTCCGCGCCCTGACGACCCGAACCCAAGACGCGTTTGGCTCAAACCGTTTGGAGGGAGCGCCGCCGTTTCTGGGCTCCAATGTGCTCGTGGTGGACGAGTATGGGTTGATGACGGTCGACCTGTTTGAGCGCATGCTGCTCATCATGTCCGCGTTTTACGGACCGGACCGCGGACCTCTGGTGATCTTTGTTGGCAGCGTGTCTCAGCTGCAACCTGCGGGGCCAGGGGTTCGGCTGTGGGCGAACGAGCGCTTCGAGACGCTGGTTACGCATCGCACCCCGCTCTTGGTCAACCGTAGGCAATTTCAAGACCCGGGCTACGCCGAAGCGCTCGCGTACCTCCAGTTCAACACGGTAACGGAAGAGTCGCGGTCCATCTTCAAGAGTCGCGTGCTAGTCGACGCGCGCCACGTCACCGACCCCGGACATGAGCCCGAGAAGCTGCGAATCTTCCACCGCGACGAGCAGGTGACATCGTACGCGGCTTCTTACGCCGCCACGGCCTCACGCAGCGCGGGCGTTTTCCTAAGTGTTACCAAACAGTCCTACGCCAGGGCGAAGGGGCCCGACTCCTGGTACGATGTGCTGAAGCAGGCTGCGCAAACCTTCCCCAAGCTATTTTGCGTGCCCAGGTTCCAGAAGGACAAGCGGTCTACCGAGAGGGACTATCTGAAGACAGATAAGTTATGGATCGGATGCAAGGTGAGACTTATCTGGCACATGGATTGCAACGGGATAAGGCTCGAGAAGGACCGCGGAAGGCTCGCGCAGAGCGCGAGTGCGTCCATGCGCTCGAGCAAGTACGCGAATGCTCAGCTGTCGTTGTCCTCCTCTCAGCGGGACACAGGAGGCGTGATCTGCGGCATGACCTACAAGCGCGAGACTGGTGCGTATGAATTTTACGTGAAAGGAGAGCTCACGGGTAACATGTACAGAGTAGGCCTCTCCCAGTGGAACTGCGGGGCTTGGGTCGTGACCACGCACCCCCTGGCCTGCATGCTGGCCATGAACACATACGACTGTCAAGGATGCACGGTGACGGGAGACGTGCTGTATCACCCCCCTCTGAACTTTGCCCTGTCTCCCATAAAGCCGTCCGTGTACGTGGCACTCAGCAGAGTCACGTCCCGTAGCAGGCTGATGATGACGAACTGCAACTTCGCCTGCACGATCGGCGAAGTGCACATCTATGACACCAAGCTGGTTGACTATCGCAGGCGTGTAGAGATGGGCTACCGGTGAGGTGAACCTGAAAAGTTTTTTTTGGTATACCGTCCATCGACATCACCACCCATGTAACTTCCTTGTGCAATAAAACGATGTATTGTTTCATTGTTTCATGACACCATGATGTTTTGTTGAGTGGTCATTGCTAGGGTGATAACAATATGAAAAAGTGTGGAAAATAAAAACCAATGAAACAACCCCAGTTGCATTTGACATTTTGTCTTTCACCACCGCCACCACCACCACCACCGTTTATTTGTCATTCAAAACACACACACACAGTAGTACACAAAGATCAAGACACAAGAGAAAGTACAGAGCACACACCAAAAACCAACATTGCATAGCAAAATGTAAAAGAGCTTCAGATAAGCCACCGATTCAGATTGAGCTGAGCTGCGAATCGGTCTCAGGTTTTGATTGGGCTCGTGTTATATCCGGTGCAAGCTCGCACCACCTGGCCTGACGCGAAAACCCTGCACACTTTCCAATATGGTAGCCGCATGGCCGATCACGGTCCTGAAGTAGCGCTTTGCCTCATCATCCTCAGCGACCGCGGTCACCGTCGCGGCGTCGAAACTCTCGTTTACAGCGTTTGCGGCGAGGCCCCTCACCGGGTCACTCACCAAGTGATAGTCCCCTCCGTTGGCCAACAGAGACATCATGGACAGGATACTCTGAGGCTGGTACGGCGAGATGAGACGCAGCACATCAAAGTCGTGCTCTTGCTTGATGGCTTGGATGGCTTCTTCCACGGGGTCCCCTCCGTACTCGCTGCGATCTGACTCCAGTGCTGTCTTGATGTGTCGGTTCCATGTGTCTCCTGTACCTTCTTCATCTTCTTCTCCTTCTGCAGCATCTTTATCTCATTTGTGTTGTGCTATGTTGTTTGGCATTTTCATTTATTTTGTACATTATGTTGCTTTGCCTCAAAATTGCACTCTTTGAAAATAAAAAGAATAATAACACTCCCATGTACACAGTGTTGATTTTGTAATGGCAGTTTATTCATTCGGTCACAGCATTCAATGTTCATTGTTCAGACAATCCGTGTAGTTTATTCATTCGGTCACAGTGTTCATAGTTCGGGCAATTCATTCAAGAGTTCAGAGTTTATTCATTTGGTCAACGCATTCTGTGTTTTATTAATTTGGTCAAAGCATTCAGTGTTCATCAGGTAAGGACCAAGTGGCACACAAAAATAAACACACTATAAAGACAGCGCTACAAAAAAAACAAAAAAAAAAAACACAATGCACACAGTAGAAAGGCATCCAGAGCAGTGTATAGGTGTGTGGAGGGAAAGAAAATAACAGTGCTTGTATATACATGAGTACAAAAGTGAAAAAGTGCTCAATGATAGCTTACAAAAGGTTACAATCAATACCAATGTATAAAGACCCTACACCCCCCCCCCCTCACATGTGCAAGCTTTCGCAGGCTGTGTTACTGACGGTCGTATAGCTAGTGCGGATGCACTGGGTCAACCGTTGATCCTCGTACTCTTGCGCCAAGTTCACGTATCTCTCATCTTCCCCGCCGTCTGCGGCCATTCGGACCACGGACCGGGAGTCGTACTCAAACATCTTTCGGATTGCGCTTGCATTTGAGAGGATCATGTTTTCATCTGCAAAAAACGACCGGTTTCTCACCGTGTGAGCGGTCGTGTCATCGTTGGACGTGAACACGTAGGTGCCGCTCTGGCGCGCGACCTCAACTATCAGATGCTTCAAAGTCAGAGCTTCAGAGGGTTTGCAATCCAGCACCACGTGCAGTTCCCTGCCACTGCAGCTGTCACGTTTGCCATCCAAGGGTAGCGCACGCTTGTTGCAGTACTGCACAAGGAACCATTCCCGTAGAAAGTGCAGCATTCGCTTAAACGGTACCTCTCTGACCTTGTCCCGCAGGCACGGGTCGTACAGCGGTACCAGGCTGGTTCCTCTCCCGGCAGCACCTTCGTTTCCTTCGGCACGGGTCGTGCCCTTGGTACACCAGAGCGCGAGAATGACCTGTTTCCTGAGCACAAAACAACACCAGTGCAAAGCGTAGATCTCCATGTCCACGCCAAAAAGTCGAGGCAGATAAGGATCTTTGGCAGTTGCGAAGGCAATGTCGGGGGGCGGACGTCGGCCGACCAGCACGCGATCCCAAAACCCCGGCAGATGAGGGATGCACACGTATCGGTGGGCGTCGCTTTCCAGTAGACTTTGAGAATCCCAAAACGCGAAGGTGACCTCGTCACCGACTCGAAGGATGTCACGGAATGCTGCAAAAAGAAGACACAAGAAATTTAGTTAAGTTGATCTTAGGAAAAGCGATAAAGCAGAACATCTTGGCAAATCGATCACCCACCTCTCTTCAACTGCAGGCTGGTAGGAGAGCAGTCCGTCACCAGCGTACGCACGAAGTCGTGCGTCTCCGTTTCTCGTAGAAATAGATCCGAATCGTCCCGCTCCAGGTCCCACGTCCCTTCGCTTTGCAGCTCAGGGCAGCTGGCGAGCCGATTCGCCGTCACGTTCACCGGCCCGTGTGCGGACAGCAGATTGTGATGCGCGCAGCCCCTGTGGGTCCTGTAGCAGACAGTGCAGAGCACACATCCGCACGCGCACTGTATAGGTCTGTTGAGTTGTAACAGGTATCCGCGGCACACCAAGGTCCTGTTGAACACGTTGGTGCAAAAGCTGCATCTTATCAGGTCGGCGAGCTTGGGCTCGCGGGGCACGATCGCAGACGATTCCTCAAGCTGCCCGGGCGAGTCCGTCTGCGTCCACTTGCTTGCTTGCGTTGGGGCGGCTCCGGGCCCCGCCGATCTCTCCTCGTCGTTCGGGTCGCCGGGCAGACGCTGTTGTTTTGGCACGATGCACTCCTCTTGCGCTCCGAGGACCTTTTCGTCTGCAGGCGTCGCGTCGCACAACCCGTCCAAGTCCGACGTCGTGCTCGCAAAGCGGTCAGTCAGAGAAGGATTGGGACGTTGTCCCCAGGTGCTTCAGACGACCAAAAGCTCTCGTCGTAGTCAAAGTTCTGCCAAGAGAGGTCACCGTTCATTAGCGAACAGCCCTGCTCTTCTTCTTCTTCGATGTTCAACAACTGCAACATCACATTGTCGCCGTGGGCCTCGGAAATTCTACAGAAATTAAGAAAAAAAAAAAAACGCACACAAGCGCGTGCGGGGAGAAGAGGGAGACGACGTTGAGACTGAGACTCTGATAATAACAGCGACACAATAAGAATGAAATGGGGTCGGTGGAGTCAGAGGCTGGTGGTTTGCTCGCCTATTCTTCTACTTTTTTTTTTTCAAATTGCAGATCTGTGCACCTGCACACACACACAAAAAAAAAAGAGCGAGTGACACTTACTCATGTCCCTCCACACTTATGCTTCTCACGGCTTGCTCCAACTCTACGCCGTGCAGCTCCCGAGCATTCGCAACCCCCTCCTCAACGTTTGAGGTCACGTTTTCGTCTGCGTCTCCACGTTTGGTGACAGAAGCTTTGCCAGCTTCGTTTTCTCCGTCTCCTCCGTCTTCTTCCTCTCCTTCCACCTCCCCATCTCCTTCAGCGCAATTCAAGTCGTCGGGCTCGTCGCATCTATCTGCGCCTTTGTCGTTTCCGTGTTCGCCGACGATAACGGCATGCTCTTGTTCTGTTTCTTGTTCTTTTTCTTGTTCTGCTGGTCCTTTGGTGCAATTTACCTCGCGGGGCTCGTCGCATCTAGCCTCCTTTCCGTCTCCCTCGTTGTCGTCGTCGTCGTCATCTTCATCTGCGGCTTCTAAGGCATCACCGTTTACCACGGATGATTCATGCTTCCATGCACGTGCGCGTTTGGATCTGTGAGAATTGTCCCTGAGCGGCGGACTCGGTGGCTGTCGGTGGTCCGTGAGCGATCGCCGTAGATCTCTTCTTCCTGCACCGGTATCCCCTCTGCAGTCCCGATCTCGCTCTTCCTTTTTACATTTAGCACCAGGCGGACGGCTTTGGCGCTCCTCCGCATGCTTGTGGGGGCGACACTCGAACGCTACTGAACTGACCCGTTTCGGGTTACTTTCGCCATCTGAAGGGCCGTCACGTTGCATTGACCGTCTTTTGAGCTCTGAGGATCTCTGCCCCTGTCCATGTTTGCTGCCTGCAATCTTACCGCCGCGTGAAGTTTCGCTCAAGCTCCGAGAAATGTCAGGGCCTTTGTGGGAGCCTTCGCAGCTAGCGGTCCTGCCTCGGCATCTGTTTGAGGGGAGAAGCAGAGAAAAAAAAATTCACATTGACGGAGAAGTCTGTGCTTTCATTGTTTTGCTGCATGACCCACTTCCTCTTGATTTTATATATATATATATATATATATATATATATATATATATATATATATATATATATATATGGATTGGTGCGGCATCTGCTGTGGTGCGGGCTCTCTGTACCGGTCCGTTGTGGTGAAGAGAGAGCTGAGCCAAAAGGCAAGGCTCTCTGTTTACCGGTCGATCTTTGTTCCAACCCTCACCTATGGTCATGAACTGTGGGTAGTGACCAAAAGAATGAGATCGCCGATACAAGCGGCGGAAATGAGCTTTCTCCGTAGGGTGGCTGGACTCTCCCTTAGAGATAGGGTGAGAAGTTCGGTCATTCGGGAGGGAGTCAGAGTAGAGCCGCTGCTCCTTCACATCGAGAGGAGCCAGTTGAGGTGGTTCGGGCATCTGGTTAGGATGCCCCCCGGACGCCTCCCTGGGGAGGTGTTTCGGGCATGTCCAACTGGGAGAAGACCACGGGGAAGACCCAGGACCCGCTGGAGAGATTATATCTCTCGGCTGGCCTTGGAGCGCCTCGGGATTCTCCCAGAGGAGCTGGTGGAAGCGGCCAGGGGGGAGGGAGGTCTGGGCCTCTCAGCTGAAGCTGCTGCCCCCGCGACCCGATTCCGGACCATACATATATATATATATATATATATGGATGGATATATATATATATATATATATATATATATATATATATATATATATATATATATATATATATATATATATATATATATGAAAGGGCAAGGACCTGCTTTGTCTCGTGGCCTCTGCATATCCACGTCCTTTGTCACAGTGCGCCGGGAGGTCCTCGCACTCGGAAAGATGTCTTTTTCTGTGTCCCGAGTGCGAGCTGTCGGATCGCTCCCTCGGACGTCTTCTGATGTCGGAACGACTGCCACGCTGATGGTGACCCTTGTTTCGAAGGTCCTCCAGATACCGCCTGCAGTCTATGTAGAGCCAGGGGTCCTGAAGCGATGGTGGTCGAGGAGGAAGACGACGATGATGAGGACGAGGAGAAGGAGGAGGAGGAGGAGGAGAGGAGGAGGAGGAGGAGGAGAATAAGGTGGCAGTGGCAGAGGAGGCCCTTGACGCCCACGACTCCAAACCGCATCTCTCCTTCGCTCGTATCTTCTCATTTCCCAGTCTTTTGACGGAGGTGTATGCACACTCACACGGCGTGTGGACACGACTGCTGCGGACGATTTCTGTGATGTGCGAAAGTTTTGTCCAGAGCTCGGCTTTACCCATTTGACTTTGGGTTTGCATTTGGAGATTCTCAAATACGTTTCAGATCTGTCCTCCTCCTCCTCCTCATCATCATCATCTTCCTCCCCCTCCTCTTTCTCATCTTGCTCACATTCTTCTTTACCTTGGTCTGCTTCTTCATCTTCATCATATCGGTCCCGTTCTTTGTAGTCAATCTCACCGTGGCATTCAGAACGATTTTCATCCTGTCTCCCAGAGACATCCTGGTTTTCATACCACGTTCTCTGCCTCAGGTTCCGGAGAGGAGAAGGTGTCATGGACTTCTTTGGCATTTTCATAAAACAGCTCTTTCTGTACAATGTTGGTCTTTGTTGTCCTGAGAAGAAAAAAAAAACAAATTATCTTCTGATGAGTCTTTTCCTGGCTTGTCCTTCCTCCCAGTCCAGCATGTAAAGTCTTACTGCGTTTTCTTCACTATTAAAGCCACTGAAGAGAGCCTTCACCTAATATAGGATGTTGCGCTACACAACCTTGAGTGGGTCGGACTTGATAGTACTACGTTTTTCAATGCGGTCGGACGGTTACTACAATCCCGATCCGACCACTACGATCCGACCAATTGTTTCACAAGGCCACACACATGGGAGGAGAGAGCAGAGAGTCTTGACCTAATATAAAATGTTGCACTACACAACCTTGAGTGGGTCGGACTTGATAGTACTACATTTTCTATCCAGTCGGATTCCGACCGCTACTGACTGAGCCGGTTCTACGTTTTTCAATGCGGTCGGACGGTTACTAAAATCCCGATCCGACCAATTGTTTCACAAGGCCACACACATGGGAGGAGAGAGCAGAGAGTCTTGACCTAATATAAAATGTTGCACTACACAACCTTGAGTAGGTCCCAACTACCTCGGTGGAGTCCGTTTTTCGTGTGTGCTCGACATGGTATGTTGTAGTTTGTTACAAGGTCTACATTTTTTCATTGTATTTCAACCTAAATTAATTTCATATTACACTTGGTGATGATTGTTGATTTTTATATTTCACAATGGAGATTCAGACTTAATAACAAAGTCATTTCTTGTCCTTTTTTAACAATTTTCCATCTCCACCTCAGATATCTAATGATGTCTAATTTCCTACCATGCAATGGAAAAATAGGTAGGCTACACCGATCTGTGCCTCATGTTCAATTTACATATGTATTACATTTTTCATCAGTTTTTTAAATGTATTTTTTATTTGTAATGTGTTGTAGGTGGAGACTACTATAAATGGGTTTCAGACACAGTGACCAAATGTAGGCGCAAGAGGTTCCAACTAAATAGCCCACCTGGTGCCATACTGGTAGTCGGGCCCCTTGAGGACACCGTGTACCACGACAGTCCTGCCGAGGTCAATGGGTGGGGGAAATTTTATCTTCCTACAACAGTAGAGATGCAAGTTGTGGGCTACGTGGAGGGCACCCCCTACCCATGTGACCAGCTTGTCCTGATGACTTGTGAGGACAAGAAGTTTTATGCCTATGATGAGGAGGAGCTGCACTTGGTGGCCCCCAACCTGGAGTATCTGTGTGAGAAGGGAGTCGACTATCCAGCATCTACGAGCTATTACAAAGGGGAGGCCTTCAAGGATATGGTGAGTTGGCTGGAGGGAAATGCAAGGGAATGGATGAGCACAATATTAATTTTTTTTTTTTTTACCTTTTGTATTGTCTGTCTTATTTAGACCAAGGAGGACTGGGATGAGGTGAGGAAGGGCCCCGTGGGGCAGAAATTGGATGAGGAGCATCACAAATTGGTGTCAGCACACAAATCCAGACTCTTGGAGAATCTCAGACTCAGCAGACAAAAACAAAAGTAGGCATCTTTATCTTTTAATCTCATTAAAAACAGACTCATTAATGTAAGCTAACATTTTTATACATTTAAAAATTAAGTTTGAAAATTAACAACAATCTGTGGGTTTTAACTGAACAGCAGTTCAGACTTGTGGCCTGTTAATGTTGGATTGCAAATTGATGAAGAAAAGTAGCCAAAACCTTATTGAGATATGACACTAACATGTTTAGTCGCTGTAAGATTGATGGAAACGGGTGGAACAAAGGTGGCTATTTTAAACCTTTGGATTACCTGTAATCTCTTTCTCTCTCCTCTTCAGGTTACATCAGCTGTATGGCAGCACCCTTCCTGACGATGTCCTCAGACAATTTCTATTCGATGAATAACAACAGTGTTGAATTTACCTTTATGGGATAAATAAAGTATTTTTCATTTCATTTCAATTCATTTATCTTACAGTCTTCTCTCCTTCCTGGCTGGCTTCACCAAGTATGTGGTGGTTCTTAAAAAAGACTCGACAAGCTTTGGAAAATGTGAAGACTCATTGACTCAGACATATAACCAAACATATGTGGCGAGGGTATTTTTAAGAATTTCTTTTTCAAACTTTAAAACAAAATAAAAATCGACAAAATGCCACGTAGGTATAAAAGAGCCTAGAACTCATTAAAAGATTACAGATTCTTTGAATCAAGGGTAAGCAGAGTTAAAAACAGTCACTAATTGAAAGAACAGTTTTATTTTTATTTTTATTTTATTGGTTTTATTTTTAAAACATTAAAACCCAGTCCCCCCCCCCCCCCAATACCCCTCCTGCCTCAGCCTCTCAGCCTGGTCTGCCACGGTGGCATTTCTTCAGCTATCTTCCTCGAGGCCTTCAGGGAAAGAGGACAAGAGAAACGTAAATCATCAGCCTCAGTGAACTATAAAATTCCAGAATATACATAAACATAACGAATATGCAAGAAGCCCCCGCAACGTCCTACTGTTAAAAAAAAAAGACATGTGCTAAAGAGGATACAATTTGCCAAAGAACACATTGGCTGGACAAAAGATAAATAGAGAAACATTTTGTGTACGGATGAGAGATTGTTCTCTTCGAGTCTAAGCGAGCCCTTATGCAGTGGAGTGTTGAGAGGTCGACGCGGACACTCTGTGAGATAACACACAAGACCAAGGCCGTTCTCGTTCTCCCTCCGGATCCCAATAAGATAACGTGTATATTTCATTAATTAACTTCAAAGACTTTAAAAAAAAATAAAAAATTTAAAAAAGTAATTCCTTTGCTATCGATTTCTGCGTTATCCACTTTTTTCTTTTTTTGAATGCTTATGAATATAAAATAAAACCACACTTTCATTTTTTTGTTTGTCATAAACATCAACAAATACAGCATTGGCTTTCATGTTTTAACAAAAACTCAAACATAAACAATATAGCACAGACGGAGAAATGTTTTCTAGTTTTTCTATGCAGAATTGTACAAATAAATTGTAATTACTGTTGATGTTTTGCTTTTTGTATTTCTTGATGTTTATGACAAACAATAAAAAAGAAAGTGTGATTTTATTTTATATTCATAAGCATTCAAAAAAAAGAAACTGAATAAGGCAGACGATTCTGCACAATTCATGATTATTTTATTTGTTTTAAAGGAAAAGGGGATTTTTTTTGGAATCTGCAGTACAAAAAGATGTACCTTAATCTTTCATCTGCAACCTTACACTCCCACTATCAAAAAAATACATATATAAAGTTTCACTCGCTTTGCACACACCTGCAAAAAAATCACTTACTCAGTGAATACGCGAGACAGAGACAAAGAAAGACAAAGACATTTACTTTGCTTATCAGATGAAATGAGGTGCTACATCTTGTTTCGAGTTTAGAAAATTTTCATTCACAAAAATTTAAATGCAATATTTATATGTTTTTCTTTCATTCATCAGTCAGTATTTTTTCATTCAGGTTTATGAGATCAGTTTAGAAAAATTCACAAAATATTTAAATGAATGCATATATGTTCTTGTCATTCATTCAGGTCAGGTTATGAGCAAATTAAAAAAAAAGTACAAAGACCAAACTTTTTACCTACTTAGTTTGGTACGTTATGACAAAACTGTCTGACACAGAATAAATTAAACAAACTAAAATGATTTGCTTGCTGCTGTTGCAATTTTCTTTTTTGCACTTTCAATGGATTTAACCTTACAAAGGGCCTGATTTACTAAGATCCTAAATAAAGAGTACTAAATTGCGTGTGCACTGAAAAAGGTTTGCGCGTGCTGTTGTTGTGTGTTTTGCGGGTGATCAACTAAGAATGCTCGCGCAATTGATAACAGGTGCAAACCGCAGTATTTAAATGAGGTGTTGCGTGTCTTACGGTTTGCGCCATGGAGAGTCTGGATGGAAAGCAGGATAGACGCAAGCGCAAAATGAAATTTGACGAGTTGGAGTTAGAGATATTAGTGGAAGAGGCAAATAAACACATTCATGAACTACACTAAAGAAATTTAAACATTACCAAAAGAAACGCAATATGGGAGAAAATCTGCGATAGAATAAATGCAGTTGGTAAGACAAAAAGAACGGCAGATGAGGTTAAAAGAAGGTGGCAAGATATAAGGCGAGGAACTAAAGAAAAAAGTGACCTTTAATAAAACTCCGGCAAATAAGACAGGTGGAGGGCCTGCGGAAGAGATGCCTCTAACCAGCATTGAGCAGCAGGTGCAGCTCACCTTCTGCGAGGAGCAGATAACTGGGATACTGGGGTATGACACGCTAGAGCCAACTGCAGAACAAGGTAAGCGCACAATAAGAAACACTTTTTTCTCCATGAAAACACATGATTTATTTATTATCACAAACAAAAAAATGAATGTGCCTCCTGTGGCAACCTTTTGCTGAATAATACTCAATTTAACATTCAAATAAAATATTTCTCCTTTTGCATGTGCTTGTGACCGGCTCCAAATCAGCCCTTAACTCAGTCAACAGCTCCAAGATGGAATCGCTAGATAGTCGATATGTTTCAACTATCTGGTTTTCATTCATTCCAAACAAATTTACACGAGTCCGAAAGACTCTCTCTCTGCGTATCTCTTTGATTTTGGCGATGTCGCCTCCTTGCCACAATAACAGCAGCCATCGGTGCGTAATGCTGGGCAGATTAGCACCTTCCTTTCGAACGTATTAAATACAGAGGCAATCACAATCCCCGCAATTACTTTCAGGGTTGGTAAATCTCATTGCGTGTGGTAAATGAACCTATTTGCATTTTCCCCTCCCAGTATTTAGCGCTTTCTGGCGGGTACGCCCCATATTGATTATTCATCAGGGCAAAAGTACTAAATGAACAGCGTGTGCTATTTTGCTCATTTGAGAGGCGCAGTCCTCTTTGCACGCTGTTAGTAGATCAGCTTGCACATTGGTTTGCGGGTGATGTCAAGTTTGCACACGTTTTTACGCACGCAAACCTTTAGTAAATCAGGCCCAAAGTGTACACTCTGCCTAACACTTTAAAATGTGTCCAATATTTAACTTTTTTTTTCCCCTCATTGTCACTCACCCTCTTGCGCTCCTTCCTTTGCTCCGAAACGATTTTTACAAACGTCAAAAGTCCATCAAAAACGTTTAACTAATACTACAACATTAACATACATATGCTGCCCCCTGCTCTGGATTACGTTTTATGTTTTAGTGAGAAATGATTCAACTGCGTTTACCGTGTAAAGATTTTTCGACAAAAGTTACGTTAATGCTGAAAGTAATACTTCCTGTGTCATTTCAAAGTAAAAGCTGACCACCGCAGTCATCTGTGCTCGTAATAAAAAAAAACGATTTTTACAAACGTCAAAAGTCCATCAAACACGTTTAGTTAATACTACAACATTAACATACATAGACTGGTACGCCGAGGACAAACCTTTTAGTCGATATTATCGTCATTTTTCGTCCGTTTCACACCGGGGTTTGATAGCCTAGCCTAGCCCGAGAAACCGGAAGTGTTCTTACACGTGACATTAAATAAGGTAAACGCTCCTATGCTGCCCCCTGCTGTCCAAGCGAAAACTCAATAAAACAAATAATGACATGATTTTTTGTCATCATAGTTCAGTGAGAGAATTCTGGATTATGTTTTATGTTTTAGTGAGGAAAAAGGAAATGATTTTATGTGCTGACCGTGTAAAGATTTGTTGACAGAGTTAAGTTCCTTGTGATATTTTTTTTTAATTTTATTTTAATCAATCGATCACAGTTTCTTTATTGAGCATGTTTCATGCAAATAAAATACACTAGATATAAGTGCAAAGACGTGATAAAAATAACTAAAATTATACAATAAATATGCCAAAATTAAGAATAGTAAAAGACAAAATATAAAAGTTATCAATGTAAATTTACCATCACAAAGGCCTACAGTAGCATTACTGTAAATGTCATTAGTAATTTACCACAATTAAAAAAAAAATTAAACAACTTACTGTAAGTAGGCACTTTACCCATAATACTATGCAGATTACAGTAACTTGCTGTAAATATATTTTGTGGTATGTTTACTGGACATTTTTGTGGTATTTTACTGTAAAAATTACAACAAAGGCAAACAGTGTACATACAGTCTGACACTGTAACATGACCTCGGTGACCTCACTGGTAGTTACGGTCTTTCTTTCTTTCTTTCTTTCTTAACTTGAGGTACATTGCAAATTTGTTGTTGTGAACTTATAACTTAATCAGCAAAGAAACAAACTTGGTTGCTTTCAATGGAGTCAGGTCAGTAGTGGCTGGCAATAAAAAGCCTGTGTTATTCTCCTTGCATGTGCAGGGAAAGTTAAGAAAAAAAAACATGGAGGACAGAGGATCTGGAGGATTGGAGCTGGACATTACATGTGATACATTATTTACACACACATATGTGTATGTGAAACGCTCCGGAGGGGTTGTAACTGAATGGACCCTTTGTGCACATGTGTGCGAGTGCATGTAGTGTCTTACAAAGGTACGCAGGACAAACGAGACTTTCCTCTCTGTTTCTGTCTTACATGTTTCACACAGCACAGTGTCAGTATCGTAAAGCTAAGGACGACTCTCCTCCTGGTATAGAGTGGCCAACCGATACTAAGAATGTCCATTGCCGCCTTCGATGCAGCATCATCATCATCATCATCATCATCATCATCATCATCATCATCATCATCAACAGTCTTGGACGCAGCCATTGAAAGACCATCCAACATGTCCAGATGGATAACTGCGGCAAACGCGCTGCACAAAGGGGCGCTGGAGGACAGCTCTCTGACGTTCCAGTCCACGGCAAAAATCGTAGGACACCTGTGTACCTACGAAGCCTCCGGTCATGGTGGTGATGGTAAAGCTGCCGCTGAAAGAGGTTACCTGTACGACCTGGGACAGAGTTCGAGTTCGACCCGATGTACACCTAAAGCGCTCTCATCGTTTTTTCCTGAGGACACATCCAGTCCTTGCGTATTATGTAAAGATGTGAAAATGTACTGGGATTCACTCTCGGGCCAGTACGACCTACGGAAAGCAGAGACCGTGACTTTCACCAAACCCGACCCGGACTCGCTGAACGCAATGCGCCTGCAACATTTGGCCACGCTGCACACTCCCTATTTCTTGCTGCTGTTTGTCGGGCTCGCGCAAAAAAAAGGCTACATCTTCACAGAAGAAGAAATGCGAAACATGGCCAACCACCTGTTGCTGATGGTGGGCGAGGACCCTGAGGGCATGCGTGATCACGATCCAGCCTCCGCGCTCATGCTTTGGTGGCGATATCAGGACAGGCAGGGTACAATCGAGTTGAACATGCCGACACCCTCTTACATTCTCCTGACACGAGATCGCAAAACCCACTGGCGCTGGACCCCCGCATTCGATCAGTTTGGAGCGAGGAGGCCCGCGCCTTTGTACGCGTTCATGCGCGACAATTGCCTCTATCACGAGCCCTTCCGCGCGCACACGTCGTCGAGGACAGGGGACCCTCGATCGCAGGGGCTGCTGAGCACGGTGACTCAAAGCAAACTGCGCAACGTCTCACAAGGCGACGTCTGTACCTTCGTTCTGAACGTGTGCGTACCCAAAGGCCACCTGGAGCCCACCATGCATAACATCGCTAGAGCTCACGTGTCCAGGAAGACGACGGTGCTAAACTATCTGAGAGACAGCGACAACATGATGAGGTTGGAAGTCTCCGCTCCTCTGTCGCCACGCCTGGATTGCATCGGGCTGGTTAAAAATACCTCCGACGCCGTAGAAATGTACGTCGTGAGCACAACGGAGTGCGGGTGGGAAACTCTGGACGCTTGGCTGACTTCCGTACAATCCCCCTCCTCAGACGTGATGTGCAAAGTCTTGCTGGGAGTGCTGGGCTCTTTGGTGGACCTCGTGTATCGCGAGGGTCCTTCAGTTTCTGCAAGCTCACGTGGAACCGCACAAGCTATCGCCGATGTCGTAGGAAGCCCAGGGGGGTCTCTTCTTCAACCGTTCGCTCGTCACGAGGAGCGCATGCAATGTAGCGATCGTCGGAGAGCGCTTGGGGCCGATGAGCAATCTCGAGACAGACCACCAGGAAAGGAGAAGGGAGAAGAAGAAGATCACGCTCTACCCCGGGCTCCCCACGGGGCATGGCACTCTCGGCCCCTGAGTTTCGATCGCGCTCGGCGGGGGGCCGCTCCCGTTCCCACCGCTCACGTAAAAGGAGCGCGCAAACGCATTGCGGAAATGGACACTGGCGACCCAGCGGTCCGCCGAGCGGGAACGCTCGCAGCGCAGCAACTGCGTGAAATCGACTACGCGAAGGAAGAGGGGTGCGACAGTCCGGAGGGGACCTCTCTTCGGGACTCTCCTTCTGCTGTGCCGGTTGTGGGTAGGGTTCGACGTTGCCCCATACGTTTTCGCCATACGTGTACATTTTTGGGAGGAAGTGGACCCGGAGCGGGAGTGTGCTCAATTGTTCTGCTGTGTTACGCCCCAGCCTAGGGGGAACCGGAGCAGAACATAAAGCCCCCACCCCTCTCTCCCTCCCTGCTCCCAAGAACAACCATGCATCGACAGTTTGAAACAGAAAAGTTTGTTTTATTTTTAACACAGCATGAGCAGACGTAGCATCAACCTTCAGGGGAGGCAAGGCCAAAATAACAAACAAAAAGACTTTCCACCCGTCTTACCTGCAGAAAGAAACCAAACAAAAAGACAGGTACTAACCTCCCTGGCCAAAAACAGGAGAAAACCCACATCAACAAAAATAGCACCCCCCCTATAAGCTACGGTGCTGCTCCAATGCAAAAACCGAACTTAAACTATAATCAAACCAAACATAGCAACAAACAAATGTGACCGCATGGCATAGCATGGCCTTCAGTTGGAGGCAGGGAGTGAGAGGAGGGCCGATGAAGTGGCAACCTCCCCCTTTTAAGGTCACACGGGCCAATCACCTGGCTGCCACCTGGAAGAGGAGAGGCGATGAAGTGGCAACCTCCCATAGGCCAATCACCTGGCTGCCACCTGGAACAACAAAGAGGAATAAGACAAACAGATTGTGCCACCTTGAGCCCAGGAGGGCACCTGGCAGCAGCCTTACAGCAAAAGAACTGAATACCAAAATGATCAAGGATCATAACACTTCCCCACCCAAGATCAAACATTTCTCCCCCTCAAGAAAATGTTTGATCACAAACCAACATACTGCACTTACTCACCAACCCGGGACAAAGCATCTGCCACAATGTTATCAGTCCCCTTCACGTGATGAATCTCCACATTGAAATCCTGTAGCAACAACGACCATCGCATAAGACGGCTGTTGTTTTTGCGCATACGTGACAAAAACACCAGTGGGTTGTGGTCCGAGAACACTCGGATCAGGACGGAACTCGGATCCAACATAAACTTCAAAATGCTGCAAGGCCCACAACAATGCCAGAGCCTCCTTTTCAATGGTGCTATAATGCACTTGATGCTTATTGAACTTTTTTGAAAAAAAACACACAGGATGGTCAACACCCTCCTCATCCTCCTGTATAAGAACAGCACCTGCGCCATGCGCACTGGCATCAACTTCGACCTTGAAAGGCCGAGCAAAGTCCGGAGCAACCAGAACAGGGGCGCTGCAAAGCAATGCCTTTGCAGCATCAAATGAATCCTGGCACACATCAGTCCACCCAAAACTCTGGGAAGGACTCGTCAGAGCAGTCAATGGTGCTACCACACTAGCAAAGTTTTTACAAAAGCCACGGTAATACCCACACATCCCCAAAAACCGGCGAAGCTGCCGCCGTGTCACTGGCACAGGGAAATCAAGGATGGCCTGCACCTTGGCTGCCAAAGAGCGCACCTGTCCTTGGCCCACCTGCTTTCCCAGATATGTGACAACAGCTTTTCCAAATTCACACTTTGCTAGATTTAATGTGAGCGAAAGCCCTCTTCAAGCGACCAAAAACTTCACGCAATGTGCACATATGTTCTGCCCAAGTGGACGAATACATCACAATATCATCCAAGTACGCCTCACACTTCTTAACACCAGAGAGCACTGTATTCACAAGCCGTTGGAAGGTGGCAGGAGCATTTTTAAATCCAAAGGGCATAACGGTGTACTGAAGAAAGTGATCTGGTGTAACAAAAGCAGATATTTCTGAGGCACGAGACGTGAGAGGCACCTGCCAATATCCCTTTAGGAGGTCAAGCTTGGTCACATACGTGGCAGAACCAACCCGATCAATGCAATCATCCATCCTAGTCAGAGGAAATGATCCGACGTGGTGATGGCATTCACTTTGCGGTAATCGGTACAAAACCGAAGGGTTTGATCAGGTTTTGGCACTAAAAGGGAGGGAGAGCTCCACGGGCTAGAAGTTGGCACAGCAAAACCATTTTGGAGGAGATATTCTACCTCCTTACTCATAGCCGCATGCTTAATAGGGTTGACACGATAGGCATGTTGTTTAATCGGTCGGTGATCACCGACATTAACATCATTTTGCAACACAGTTGTCTGGGTGGGCCTATCACCAAACAGCGGTATGTGTTCACGAATCAGACTGCACACATCACTTTGTGCCGGCTCATCCAGATAAGATAGATAGTCTGTCAACACCTCCAGGAGTTTAGAGTTCTCCAGCTGCGCTGCAGGCACTATTGCTCGCTGGTCAAGCAAGCCATCGTCTGCGGGACAGTACACAGGAGGCACCGTCACCGCAGGAAAGACGCACACCATGGGGGATACAGAGGTCTCTGCCACGGCGGAAGCCTGACGAACAAAATATGGCTTCAACATATTTATGTGACACACCCGCGACTTCTTTTTCCTATCTGGCGTCTTAATCACATAGTCCGTAACACTTAGTTTTCTCTCAACCTCATAAGGTCCACAGAATTTGGCCTGGAGGCTGGACCCCACCAGAGGTAATAACGCCAAAACTTGATCACCTGGCCGGAAGGAACGAGTGAGAGCTTTTTTGTCAAACTGTTCTTTCATTTTAGTCTGCACACCTGAGAGGGCACTGCGGGCCAACCTAACCGCCATCTGCAACCTCTCCCTAAATGAGCTCACATAATCTAAGATGTTGTGCGAGGATCTAGGTTTATCTGTAAGCCACCTCTCCTGCAGCAACCGCAATGGACCCCGCACAGTGTGACCAAAAATTAGCTCGGCTGGACTAAAACCTAAGGACTCCTGTGTGGTTTCACGAAAAGCAAACAAAAGCAGTGGTAGACCCTTCATCCCACTCTTTGACTCTACACAGTATTTCCGTAACATTGACTTCAACGTCTGATGAAACCTTTCCAGAGCGCCCTGGCTCTCCGGATGATACGCGCTGGAGACCTGATGCTTGACAGATAACTCTTGCATGACTTGGGAGAACACCGTGGACATAAAATTGGATCCTTGATCCGACTGGATACGCTTGGGTAGTCCAAAGATGGAGAAGAACTTAACCAGGGCTTTTACCACCACTTTGGCCTTTAGCGTGCGCAACGGGACAGCCTCAGGAAAACGGGTAGCCGCACACATCATGGTTAGCAGGTATTTGTTACCGGATTTTGTCTTTGGCAGGGGACCAACACAGTCAACGATAATGTGCTCAAATGGCTCACCGATTATTGGGATCGGCTGTAACGGGGCAGGCGGAATTACCTGGTTAGGTTTTCCTGTAACCTGACAAACATGGCAGGAACGGCAAAAAGTAGCAACATCAGACTTTAATCCAGGCCAAAAAAAAGTAGCGAAGCACTCTGTTATATGTCTTCTTAATACCCAAGTGGCCGGACAGGGCATGGTCGTGGGCCAAACTTAGAACTTGAGGGCGGAACTCTGCTGGTACCACAACTTGGCGCACCACATCACACTCCATTCCAGCCACAGGAGTCCACTCACGCAACAAAACACCATCATCAAATAGGTAAAACACAGACCGTGAAGCACATTTATCATTCTGAGCCACAGTCACATACTTTGTCAAAGAGGGATCAGTTTGTTGGGCTGCTATAAGTTGCTCTTTGTTAATGGACAGACACAGGCTGTTCTCATCTTCCTTCTCAGCTGGCAAAATCACCGAAGCAGACATACCTTGTCAGACATTCCGAGTCAGAGCGGCTCCCCTTGTCCGGAGCACACAAAAAGGAATCTGATAGGTCTGTTAACTCTCCCAGTTTACGAGCACGGGCGCGTGTAACGACACACGCAGGAAAAATGGGAGGTGAGTCAGGTGGCGAAGAAACACAGACATCAGCCGTAGGAACTTTGGTTACCTCAGGAACGGTAAAAAATACCCTTTTTCCAGCCAAATCATTTCCGAGGATAAGATCAACCCCTGATATGGGTAGCTGGTCACGCACTCCAACACGTACTGAACCAGACACCAATGAACAAGAGAGGCTAACTGAATGAACTGGCACACGTAAAACAGTTAATCCGATGCCCCACACCAGCAAATCTGACCCACAGTAAGACTGGTTAGAGAACGACAAAACTCCACGACGAGCTATGGAGTACTTGGCACACGTGTCACGCAGAATGGTTACAGGAACCATATGCCCCTCATTTCCAGATAAGGACATAAACCCTTGTGAAACAAATGGTTTAAAATCCTCATCAACATCTATCAGCACTGTTGGGTGGGATACAGGTTCTTTTCCTGCAAACTCATGTTGGACCAGCACAACAGCAGGTGGCTCTTTTTTGTCGATCTGATCTCTCTTTTTCAGGGCTGGACATACCGAAACGAGATGACCAGTCTCACGACAATAAAAGCAAGCACGACTTTTACCTGCAACAGAAGAAAGACGCCGGGAGGCTATTGGTGACCGAGGCTTATCTGACATAGATTCACGATTCACAGTAGATACAAAAACATTCTTATGAGTTAAGGCAAACTCATCAGCCAGCACAGCAGCCGCAGAGAGCAACACAACCTTTTGTTCATTTAAATATACAACAATACGGTCTGGAAGACACTTTTTAAATTCCTCCAGAAATATGAGCTCTCGAAGCTGCTCAAACTTGGTCACCTTGCTGGCTTGACACCACTTATCAAAGAGAGCACCTTTCTCTCGAGCAAACTCTCTATAAGTCTGGTTGACAATTTTTCCATGATTCCTAAACTTTTGCCGGTAAGCTTCCGGTACCAACTCATATGCACGTAACACAGTGGTTTTAACAGTATCATAATTTAGGCTCTGCTCCACTGAGAGTGCAGCACACTTCCTGAGCCTTCCCTATCAATTTGCACTGAAGTAACAGAGTCCACACATCCTTTGGCCACTTAAGGGTGGTGGCAATATGCTCAAAAGCATTAAAGTAGGAATCTACTTCAGCTTCCCTGAAGGGTGGAACGAGTGCGATATGCCGACTTATGTCAAAGCCATCATGAGGAGACAGTGTGCTAGATAATTGGGGTCGAACCACAGGCTGGCGCTCCAGCTCTAGAAGCTTAACTTTAAGGTGCATAGCTTCCAACTCCATTTCCCGAAGACGGATTGTCAGTCGACGCTCTTCCGCAGACATGCCAGAGACATTAACTGGGTCCATAGTAACGGTTGTGTGGGAGGGAGCCACTGATGGCACAGCAGGAGAGGGCACAATTGATGGCATCTGATGGCGACCCGTATCTGGTGGCCCCTTTTCCTCATCCCCACCACCTACAGCCCCAATCAAAGACTTCTCCTGCAACGCAGCAATGACGAGTTCCCTCAATTCCAACTTCCGGGTACCCAACGGGACATCCACACCAAGCCAAGTGGCTATCAACATCAGGTCTGCCACACGACAAGCATCTACCTGGGCCAAGGTAGGATTTACCTTAAACGCATCCAGGTCAAACTCCATAACTACAGAGGAAAACAGAAGAAAGACAAAATCAATCAACACAACTCCAGAAACACATATGGAACAACACAAATCATTTCCCGGACGAGCCCCCAATATATGTTACGCCCCAGCCTAGGGGGAACCGGAGCAGAACATAAAGCCCCCACCCCCTCTCCCCTGCTCCCAAGAACAACCATGCATCGACAGTTTGAAACAGAAAAGTTTGTTTTATTTTTAACACAGCATGAGCAGACGTAGCATCAACCTTCAGGGGAGGCAAGCCCAAAATAACAAACAAAAAGACTTTCCACCCGTCTTACCTGCAGAAAGAAACCAAACAAAAAGACAGGTACTAACCTCCCTGGCCAAAAACAGGAGAAAACCCACATCAACAAAAATAGCACCCCCCCTACAAGCTACGGTGCTGCTCCAATGCAAAAACCGACTTAAACTATAATCAAACCAAACGTAGCAACAAACAAATGTGACCGCATGGCATAGCATGGCCTCCAGTTGGAGGCAGGGAGTGAGAGGAGGGCCGATGAAGTGGCAACCTCCCATAGGCCAATCACCTGGCTGCCACCTGGAACAACAAAGAGGAATAAGACAAACAGATTGTGCCACCTTGAGCCCAGGAGGGCACCTGGCAGCAGCCTTACAGCAAAAGAACTGAATACCAAAATGATCAAGGATCATAACATGCTGCCATTTACCTGGGGCACTTGTGATAAAAGCATTGCATTGAATCATCACTTTGATTTGTGATGTTATGCGTGTTGTATGTTGGAGATGACACAAATAAACATTTTGAAACAAAGGGAAAGTGTTCCAGGTCACTCTGGAAAACCCGGACTTTGCCAGCATGTCCCCGCCCGTGAGAGAAGACTTTGCGCACGGACGCCTTTTTTGCTTCGTCTTAGACATGGACAAAGACGAACCGATTGACAAAGACGGACGCGCCAGCTCCCAAGGCAGAGCCGGTGACGAAACGGACGACTGCCTGTCCGAGAGTCAGCTGGCCGGCCTCATCAACGTGGACGCGAGCGTATTTGGGACTGACGACGAGCACAGCGACGCAGGTTCGGAGAATGCCGCGCTTTCACGAGAGGCCTTCCACGCATTCATGCGTCTTCAGCTGGTCAGACAAAAAGCCGTGTCGCTGAACAACGCAATGATTGCTATGCGCGACGTGATAGGCGAGCTGACCCCCGCGTTCGAGTGGGTGGACATTCGGACCGATACCGTTCGCTCGGACAGGATCGATCGGAAAAAGGTGAAAGAGCTTCAGGGATCCATGTACACGCCGGCAAACCAGACGGGTAGGCAAGCGGTACTGCTGCCAAGGACCATAGCGGACCTGAGCCTCAAAAACGTGGAGAGCGCGGTGGGGCAGCTCGCGGACGTGGAAGGTCAGGGGGAAGGCGAAGGTCTTTTCTCGTGGCTCATGTCTAAGCTCCAGGATGACAGGTGGCTGCGGCATAGGGTCTTCAAAAAGTACAACCAGTGTGGCATCAGGAGAGACAAAGAGTTTTTGAGAAGTGTGAAAATGTTTGCGTCGGCACTGGACTCTCCCGACGACCGGTGCCGCATCGACGTGGGTGAGCTGCTGGTGTTCGAGTACTCTTTGTCGGAACTTGTGGACCGGGAGCGTCCCGACGCATTTCTGGACTATGTGCTACACCGACACGTGCCTGTGGCAGCTCACCGCATTTGTCGCACGCTTGACGAGATCAAGAAGAGCAAGAGAAGGCGCGCGTTGGCGGACGGGCTGACCGGCGGCCGATGTCGCTGCAAGCCTCTACGTGGACGTTCCCCGGACGTCACGGACTGCAGGGGGGACTGTCAGATCGCTTACGCGTGTTTCTACAACGCATCCGCGCAGCACCCGTTTCACATAAGCATGGATGACAACACTCACTACTTTTCCCACCTGTACCCGCACTTGGCCAAGTTGGAACGCCTGAGCAAGGAGATGAAGGAGAAATACGGAGGACGAAGGCAGTTCGAAAGCATCGCAGACATGGTCTTCAGCATGTTGGTGAGGCGAGATGGGGACTCTCTGTACGCGGGCCTGGTGGAAATGATGGACCGTAGGGCCGCCAACTCCAATCTGTCCCTGGGTCAAGCTCTTCCCGCCATACACCAAGCCTTGTATTTGAGGCGCACAGCGCGCAGGGCAGACTACCGCACGAATGACCCGAGCTCACTCAGCCCGCTCAAGCTGTACGACCACGCGCTGGTGCGGTACCTTTTCTCAGACAGTTTGGAGGTGGGCAGGCTGTTTCAGGCCTCCACCACTTTCAACTACATCATATCAAACACGGCGCCCCGGTACACGATCGAGCGAATCATGCTCTTCAACATCACCGGTCCCGGAGAAGGCAAGAGCTACGCAAACAACGTGCTGAACTACCAGTTCAAGCAGGTGAAAGATTGCATCGAGACGCTCACATCGTTCACGCAGCAAGCGTTCAAGTACAAGCAGCAGCGGACCGCGTGCGTGGTCATGATCGACGACGCTCACATAACCCACGAAAAGAACATGAAGGCGGTGGACAAAGAATCCAACGTTATCCCCAATACGTTCAAGAACCTTTTGGACACCAGCATCTTGGAAAGCGACGTGGTGAGCAGGGACCCGATCAGCGGGAAGATGGAAACGGTGAAGTACCAAGCGGTACACAACTGCGGGTTTGTGTGGAACACCAACACGATGGGTTTTGTGAGCGACGCGTGGGCAGACCGGTGCGTGATCATGGAGTCCGAGTTTCCTACGAAAAGCACAAGCACACGCAGTTCCAAACAGCTGCAGGACACCGTGCTCAGGCTCAAGATGGACAGAATCGCAAAGGTGGCTCTTTACAGGCAGAATCTCGTGCAGTCTGCCACGATGATAGCCGAGTCTGAGATCATGCAATTCGGCGCGCGGTTCGACAAGGCCAGAGACGCGTGCGTGTCCGCGCTGTACTCCAGTCACGTCCTGTGCGCCGGGCCTTTGAGCAGGCGTGTGTCTTTTTGCATCAATCAGCTGGTTTTTGCCGAGGGCATGAAGCTGGCCTGCCACTTCGTGTTTGACATTTGGATCCCCCCGTGGACCGAAGTTCCCAGCGAATGCAAGCATTCGGACCTCAAAAGCTTCATGGCGCAGCTGAACAGGAATCGCTTGAAAGCCTTGGACAGGCTCACCTTTGGCCAAGTTTGCCTGGAAACAAACGCCGTGTACAAGCTCTGCACGGCCGCCTGCCTCCCCGACATCTGTCCGCGCGTGGTGGACGTCCAGGGACGCTTTGCGTGCAAGGCGTTGGGTTATGTTTTGTCTCAGGTCTACGAGCAAGAACTCAAGATCACCTTGAAGAACGGCTCCTTGTGCGTGTCGGGCGTGGAGGGCATACGCTTCTCTCACAAAGGGCCTGATTTACTAAGATCCTAAATAAAGAGTACTAAATTGCGTGTGCACTGAAAAAGTTTGCGCGTGCTGTGTTGTTGTGTGTTTTGCGGGTGATCAACTAAGAATGCTCGCGCAAATGATAACAGGTGCAAACCGCAGTATTTAAATGAGGTGTTGCGTGTCTTACGGTTTGCGCCATGGAGAGTCTGGATGGAAAGCAGGATAAACGCAAGCGCAAAATGAAATTTGACGAGTTGGAGTTAGAGATATTAGTGGAAGAGGCAAATAAACACATTCATGAACTACAGCAAAGACATTTAAACATTACCAAAAGAAACGCAATATGGGAGAAAATCTGCGATAGAATAAATGCAGTTGGTAAGACAAAAAGAACGGCAGATGAGGTTAAAAGAAGGTGGCAAGATATAAGGCGAAGAACTAAAGAAAAAGTGGCCTTTAATAAAACTTCGGCAAGACAGACAGGTGGTTAAGTGGCCGTTGAGAAGTTCAAGCCTCCATAACCGCGGAGCGCTGTCATTACGGAGATGCGTCTCTGCGCGCAGCTGTGGCATCAATGAGTGGAGCTGTGGCTGGAGCCCACTCGTCCTCACACATTACTCATTCGTAAAAAAAAGTATATGTTTTTTCATAAAATCCATCCATCCATCCATCCATTAGCTTCCGCTTATCCGAAGTCGGGTCGCGCGGCCAGCAGCTTCAGAGGTCCAGATCCCCCGGCCGCTTCCACCAGCTCCTCTGGGAGAATCCCGAGGCGTTTTTCATAAAATGATGTGGAAATAACCCATGTTATTACAACTGAAATTGTGCTTGGGAGGAGTATTTTCACCGGACATTTTGACCGGAGAGATTATAAAATCCCGGACTTCCGCATATTTTACCAGACAAAGTCCAGCAATTACCAGACAACGGAAACCCTGGTGCCTCCTGTGGCAACCTTTTGCTGAATAATACTCGATTTAACATTCAAATAAAATATTTCTCCTTTTGCATGTGCAAACAAATTTACACGAGTCCGAAAGACTCTCTCTCTGCGTATTCTTTGATTTTGGAGAGATGTCGCCTCCTTGCCACAATAACAGCAGCCATCGGTGCGTAATTCTGGACAGATTAGCACCTTCTTTTCGAACGTATTAAATACAGACGCAATCACAATCCCCGCAATTACTTTCAGGGTTGGTAAATCTCATTGCGTGTGGTAAATGAACCTATTTGCATTTTCCCCTCCCAGTATTTTGCGCTTTCTGGCGGGTACGCCCCATATTGATTATTCATCAGGGCAAAAGTGCTAAATGAACAGCGTGTGCTATTTTGCTGATTTGAGAGGCGCAGTTCTCTTTGCACGCTGTTAGTAAATCAGCTTGCGCATTGGTTTGCGGGTGATGTCAAGTTTGCACACGTTTTTACGCACGCAAACCTTTAGTAAATCAGGCCCAAAGACTTCAAAGGCGGGAGCGAAACTGCGCACGAAATGCTGCAGCTGTGCTCCCACTGCACAGTCCCCGCACGGTCGGGATCGACGCAGGGATTGCAGAAGTACAGGCTGTGCACGTACAAATACGCGCCGGTTCCTGGCGGCGCGCACTCCAGGCGAGGACGCATGGGTACGAAAAAAATCGGCTCGATCAACGTGCCGCTCGAAGTGCTGTACGACATGTTGGCCTTGTACGCGCCCGCGTCCCACGCGGGGTTCTGGGACCAGCTGCGCGAGGCCATGACTGAAGCGTACGATACAGGGCGCGTGGAGTCCGTGAACGCCTTTGGGGATTGCGCAGCAGCAGGTCCTTCCGCTGGTGGCGGAGGAGGAGGAGGAGGAGGAGGAAGAAGAGGAGTAGGAAGAGGAGAAGAAGACGAGGGGGAGCAGCAAGACAGTGACCTCGACGAGAGCACTCGAAGCGATGAGCTCTCGTTCTCGCTCGACTTTACGGACGACCCTCTGCGCAGGCTCATACTAGAGGCCACGGCCGGCGTTCCGCCTTTGAACGAGCTCAGGTTCGAGCGTAGCGCCTTCACGCCCCACACTGTACACTGCAGCGCGCCTCTGTATTACGGAGGAGTGCTTGCCCACGCCGGCCGATGCGGATCTTCCGCGATGCACGACGCCCGTCACGAGAGAGAGGCCCGAGGAGGGCCCGCGGGCACCTTTCACGGACCTCGTCTGAGCGTGTACACAGAATGGTACACGGGCTTGCCCGTGGGACACCTGAGCACATTCTGTGGCACGCGTACCGTGTATCACCAAGACCGCATACTGTTGGCAACGGACGACGGAGGGGGCCGGGAACCGATTGTGGAATTGGAGCCTGACTGGGAATGGCTGGACGCCGCAGAGGTATTCAACAGGGTGCACCGAGGCAATTTGTTTTCACCCAGCACGCTCAAGCGAGATTACGCTGCCACCATGATGGCAGTCGCAGGGGAGCCTGAGAACGCGAGAGTACGAGGCTCCGAGCGTCTACAGAAAATGCTCGAGCTCTTGTCCGCTGCCGACGGCGCGGCGGCTCTAAACATGAGGATGGGCGAGCGCACGCATCGATCGTCGACCGTACCGAGACCACCACCACCACCGCCAGCACCTCCTTCTCCTTCTCCTTCTCCTCCTCCTCCTCCTCCTCCTCCTCCTCCTCCTCCTCCTCCTCCTCCTCATCCTCCCCCTCCCAGAGAGAAGAGAAGAAGGGCACACAGCTGCAATGAGAAACCCAAGAAACCCAGAACTGAAAGCAAAACGCCCAACAGAACTCTTGGCAAACGTAAGACGGGCACGCACGCAGATCGGGATTCGCAAAATCCCAAGGTCTCTCGTGTAAGAAAGTGTCCTAGGCCTCGGAATGGACTTTGAGTGGAGAGGATTTTCAAGCAGAGTCTTTTAATTATATATGATATATTATGTATGGCATTATTACATAGTGGAAAAGGGGAAAAGTAAAGCCCTACATACCTGGTGTTGATTTTGAATTGAATGTTATTATGATTATTATGATGATGATGATTATTATTATTATTATTATTATTATTATTATTATTATTATTATTATTATTATTATTATTATTATATTATATATATACTTCTTCATTATATATGATATATTATGTATGGCATTATTACATATCTGAATATACAAATGAAAACTATATGGACTTGTACATATTCGTTTGGTGTGTGTTCCAGGGGAAAAGTAAAGCCCTCTATTGATTGGAATGTTGTTTTGTACTGTATGATTTTGTGCGTGATTATTGATAAAAAAAAGCAAACTGAACATGCACACACAATAATAATCATCATCATCATTATCCTCACTGGCATTGTGGTGTGGTGTCTTGTGTTTTCATTCCGCATACACAGTAAAAGAATTGCAGCTCACAGGGTTCACAAAGGCTCTGAGCTTTCAGTGGGATCAGTGATGACAGACAGTGGCTGTGATTCTTGAGTCTTCTTTATATCTGAGCTTCCAATATGAAGGACACATGAAGAAAGCAAGACTCAGACATTAGAATGCACACAATGGGCCTGATTTACTAAAGGTCTGCGTGCGTAAAAACGTGTGCAAACTTGACACCACCTGCAAACCAATGTGCAAGCTGATCTACTAACCGCGTGCAAAGAGGACTGCGCCTCTCAAATTAGCAAAATAGCACACGCTGTTCATTTAGTACTTTTGCTCTGATGAATAATCAATATGGGGCGTACCCGCCAGAAAGCGCTAAATACTGGGAGGGGAAAATGCAAATAGATTCATTTACCACACGCAATGAGATTTACCAACCCTGAAAGTAATTGCGGGGATTGTGATTGCGTCTGTATTTAATACGTTCGAAAGGAAGGTGCTAATCTGCCCAGCATTACGCACCGATGGCTGCTGTTATTGTGGCAAGGAGGCAACATCGCCAAAATCAAAGAATACGCAGAGAGAGAGTCTTTCGGACTCGTGTAAATTTGTTTGCACATGCAAAAGGAGAAATATTTTATTTGAATGTTAAATCGAGTATTATTCAGCAAAAGGTTGCCACAGGAGGCACCAGGGTTTCCGTTGTCTGGTAATTGCCGGACTTTGTCTGGTAAAATATGCGGAAGTCCGGGATTTTATAATCTCTCCGGTCAAAATGTCTGGTGAAAATACTCCTCCCAAGCACAATTTCAGTTGTAATAAAATGCGTTATTTCCACATCATTTTATGAAAAACGCCTCGGGATTCTCCCAGAGGAGCTGGTGGAAGCGGCCGGGGGATCTGGACCTCTCTGCTGAAGCTGCTGGCCCCGCGACCCCTCTTCGGATAAGCGGAAGCTAATGGATGGATGGATGGATGGATGGATGGATTTTATGAAAAAACATATACTTTTTTTACGAATGAGTAGTGTGTGAGGACGAGTGGGCTCCAGCCACAGCTCCACTCATTGATGCCACAGCTGCACGCAGAGACGCCATCTCCGTAATGACAGCGCTCCGCGGTTATGGAGGCTTGAACTTCTCAACGGCCTGTGAAGTTCTCATCGGGGATTTAAGTGAAATCTACCCCGAGTGGGCTCAACTGGACAAGATAGCCTGCTGATCCCTGTCTCCAGTGTGCCAGCAGAGAGAGCTTTCCCTCTGCAGAACCGCATTAAAACAGCGCAGCGGAGTCAGAAGAGTGCAAGCTTCTGCAATATTTATTTATTTATTTTTTTAAGTTATGCTCGTGAGTCAGTTGACGGGACTTATTTTATTTGAAATAGCCTGTTTTTCAATAAAAACACTATTAAATGACTTGCATTGATATCGTCCTACTGCATATGATTTATTTTTAACCTCAATAAATTCATATAGCCTATGACCGGAATTTCAAACATTTGTCCGGTAAATTGAAAACCTGCCGGTCACATTGTCCGGTGCCAATTTTTTCTAGTGGAAAACACTGGGAGGCACATTCATTTTTTTATTTGTGATAATAAATAAATCACGTGTTTTCATGGAGAAAAAAGTGTTTCTTATTGTGCGCCTACCTTGTTCTGCAGTTGGCTCTAGCGTGTTAGAGGCATCTCTTCCGCAGGCCCTCCACCTGTCTTGTTTGCCAAAGTTTTATTAAAGGCCACTTTCTCTTTAGTTCTTTGCCTTATATCTTGCCACCTTCTTTTAACCTCATCTGCCGTTCTTTTTGTCTTACCAACTGCATTTATTCTATCGCATATTTTCTCCCATATTGCGTTTCTTTTGGTAATGTTTAAATTTCTTTGCTGTAGTTCATGAATGTGTTTATTTGCCTCTTCCACTAATATCTCTAACTCCAACTCGTCAAATTTCATTTTGCGCTTGCGTCTATCCTGCTTTCCATCCAGACTCTCCATGGCGCAAACCGTAAGACACGCAACACCCTCATTTAAATACTGCGGTTTGCACCCGTTATCAATTGCGCGAGCATTCTTAGTTGATCACCCGCAAAACACACAACAACAGCACGTGCAAACTTTTTCAGTGCACACGCAATTTAGTACTCTTTATTAAGGATCTTAGTAAATCAGGCCCAATGAGTAGAGTAATAAGTTTATTGAGAGGACTTCACAGGCAAGGCTCACACAAAAATCAATACATTGAACCTAAAATTATGATTTTACTTCTGTGAATGAATATATATATATATATATATATATATATATATATATATATATATGTTTAAAAGACAAATGTAATAAAAAGAATATGTGTAACCTGAAAAAAGAAACAAGGGACATGCTATATAGAATGAACATAAATGGATAGAGTCAAAAACCAATACATTGAACCTAAAATTATGATTTTACTTCTGTGAATGAATATATATATATGTTTAAAAGATAAATGTAATAAAAAGAATATGTGTAACCTGAAAAAAGAAACAAGGGATATGCTATATAGAATGAACATAAATGGATGGAGCCCCTTGCGACAGCGGTCGTCCGTTTCACTCAAAGTACGTGGACAGGTCCGCAGTCTCATAGCGCTCAGGCCCTGCGCGATGCTTGAAGTTACAGCAGTCCGTCATGGTCACCTTCGACCAAGGTACGGATTCGCCTGCAATTGTGTGCACGGCGGTCCTCAGCGCTTCCAGTGCACGGTAGTCATCCGCTGACACGTGAGTCTTAAGTGCCAGTATGACCTTCTCGGCCAGAGCTTTGTTTTCGTCATGCGGGAATCTGCCGACGAAGAACATTTTGAGCCACGCTTCCACGCTCGTCGGTTTCACACGTTCAAACACGCAAGCCAGGCCATCTACCACGGCCTCCACCACGTGCATGTCAGCCATACGACCCTTGCCGTAGTATTCGGGGTGATGGGGGTTGTTCCTGTAGTGGTGCGTGAACCCAAAATCGGCCATAGGGCCCGTCAGCTGCTCCAGGTTTGCGTACTCGTCCCATTGTTTGTCTCTGGCAGGGTTCGGGTCACCGGGCTTCCTTCGCCTTTTTTCCTTGTCTTGCAAAATGTCCACTCGCGCCTTCGCAATGTGCAAAGCCATTATACCGGAGTACGCGGCGGCCTCCACCGCGCTGGTCTTGCTGGAATCGTGGCACACGATGTTTCTCACAAAGTAGCGGTCGGCCAGAAGGTCCAAGGTGAGCTCCCGCACTTCATCGTCAGATGGCTTGGCGGAGCACCCGCTCGCGCTCACCTTGTTCATTGCGTTTTCGCACGTGGCTCGCTCGAGGGCTCGCGCGACCACAGCCCCGACCATAGTCACGATCACGTTGTGGGTCAGAAAGGCTCGGAGGTGCTCTCTCAGCGCGAGTCCTTTGGCCAGCGCGTTTTCAAATTCCTCACGCAACGCTTTGCTTCGGACGGAGTCTTTGGAGCCCTGCTTCTCCAGCAGCTCGCCCGAGGCGCACAGCGCGTGGGTCAGCTTGCAGGTTCCTTGGGTGGTATCCGGGAGGGATGCTTTGATCTTGTTCCGCTCTTCCACCGGGTAGACTTTGGCCAACAGTTCGCGGAGCGCATCGGCTGCCACGGTCGGCTTGTAGCTGTACGCGTTGTGCTCCGGTATCAGCGGATCGCTGTAGGAGTTCCGAGGCCTCGCACCCCCTCCTCCTCCTCCTCCTCCGGTCCGGGTGGTTTTTGTCTCGAGTTGAGGTCTGGTGGTTGCCATGAGTCTAGGTTAGGTTGCGATCTCACCTGTGGACGATGACTTTTTGTGCTGTACAAAGGAGGTGTTACAACAGAACGGGCACTTGAGGTCTGTGAGCGTGTGATACAATTTGCTATATGCTCGAGTGATGCGATGAGCGGTAGTGGTAGATAAATGAATAAGCAAAGCGGGGTGGGGGTGGAGTGGCAAACGAGTGCCAAGCACAAAGAACTTGAGTAGGGTTGGATTGGCGGGGGGGATCTCATTTGTAAATTAATAGCCAAATGAGGGAAGGTACGACATGACAACCGCAACGGTCCAGAGCGGTGCGCGGGGACTTTCCAGCAAAGCTGCTGCAGATGGGGGAGCTTTGTACTTTAGCTTCGGTGTCTGATCCACTGTGCAGTTTTTCACCACAAAGTCGTGGCGTTCGTTGCGCTGACCTACTCGAGCCTGGCGATCGCAGCGGTATTTCATGGATTCCGAGCTTTGCCTCATAGTGATCATGAGATCCCCGCACGCCGTGACCTCGTACTCCTCATCCCGTCGCTTCGTGATATTGTAGCTTTCACTCGAGGGCGCACCGTCTTCCGTGCTTATGCGGAAAAGCCGCCGTCCGCTGTCGGTGCTGTACCAGCTCCACCCGATGAAGTTCTCGGGATTGTCGCCGGGGCATTTCAGTACGACGGTGCACCAAGATTCTCGGCGGTCCCCGTTTGTCTCAGAACCTTCCATGCAACCGCATGGGACCTTTGTAGAGCAGTTGTCAAAGTCAGGGGTAGTGTCCCACGGTAGGCTCGAAGACATTTTTGTGACCGAGCAGTCGTACGTGTTGAAGTTGACCTCCGCTGCTGTCGGAGTAGGTCCCATTTCGGGTTGCTCTTCAAGACCGGGCTCGGGATAGCTGGTACGTAGTGTTACTGTAGGGGTCGTGTCGTTGTCGTCATTCTCTCGCATGGCAAACTCCAATCCTGGTCCTGTAACTGCAACGGGCGCCTGGTCGCTGCATCCGAGTGCCACGGTAATGATCAGGATGCAGGGTAGAGCGACACTGCTGCGAGTGCCATAAGAAATCATAATTGCCTAGAGGTAGTAGAGGTTCTAGAGGTAGTTGAAGAGGTTCCTCCCTCAGTCCGCAGTGAAGAAGGAGACGATGGTGTACCGGGTTTATATCTACGGTGGGAGGCACTAATAACATGGAGTTTCCAAAACACTCCCACCTTTGCGGACAGAGACACGGGGCACCCGCGTTCCAGGAACCGGTTACGAGCGAGTCAGCATTGCGACCTAAGAAACAGTACGAGCAGCAGAGGACACGCAAGGACGGAAAACGCGATTGAAACCGCGGCCGTGGTTCGCGCGCGAGCCGTGCCCTCCCTGCACTGGGAAATGTTACGGGCCCACTGAGCCGCCTCGGATGCCGTGTCGCGAACGTGGCTCTCGAGCTTTGCGTTTGCCAGATCCAGGCTCCGAGACAAACGACGGGCCTCGTTTCAGCTGGTGCAAGACTTCTCCGAACTCCGCCCGCATTCGAGACAGGGCCTCCCGCACGTCGCTGTCAGATAAGAAATCCGACTTCGCCAGCGCTGCGGGGCTCGGCGCGGACAGGATCTTGCCTTCGAAGTCCACTTCGATCGCCGCGGTCCTTAGTTCGTAGGAGTCGAGCTCATGGTTGTAGCAGAGCGGTCCGAAGCAACGGGGCCCGCACGAAACCGGGCAACTCGGCGGCACCCGCCCGTCCGCCCTGACCTGGCACTCAAACAGAGTGTCCGCGTCGACCTCGAGAGGGTCGCAGAGCCCTCTCCAGTCGCAGGAGGGCTCCCTGTAGTTGGTCTCTGACAAGTTCACCATGCGTCTGTCTAGCCAGCAGACTCGGTTTCCCCGAGAGGCGTCTAAAAACGCCATGTACCAGCGCGAAAGCGGCACGGGGTTCCATCTGTCTCTCCTGACCGCAAAGACGACCCTCGTCCCCAGAGACGCGGAGGCGCGCGAGATTGAGCGCTCGGACAACGGAACGTCCGTGTAAAAATCAGGAGGGAACTCCGGCGCGCATCCCGTCATATCGTACCTCAGCACGCCCTGAGCGCAGGCCAGCAATCTCTCTTTGGCACCGACCAGCGCAGACGCGAGTGTGTTCAGCTGCGCGGCGAGCAGCAGGGCTCCGCTCTTCCACGAACTCATCCTGTCGGCGAAGTCGGTTGCGTCTCGCTGCGCCGGGTCTCCCCGCTCAGTCTCGCGTGCCAGCGAGGCTCTCGTCGTAGTCTCGACGGCGAGTCTGGCGGAGTCCACGGAAAGCCGGTGAGGTAGCATCACGTCCACAAAATCGCGCTCTGCGTCTCGCTGGAGTTTCCCCAGCAGGCTGAGAGAACGGAGCTGCACGGCTTTGAGGAATTGCGGAGCGGCGGTGGGGGGCCGCTGCGAATCCTAGCCTGGTGCGCGTCACGCCCGCCAAGTGCTCGAACGCAGCTTCGACTCCGCTCACGGCTTCCTCGTATTGGAGCGTGGCCGCCTGCAACGTGAGCGTCGCTCCGCTCCACTCCCCGGCGCGGCATATTCCGTCACAGCCACGCACGTGCTTAGCCAGGGCCCCGCAGGCCACGAGAGAACAGTTGCGGTACTTCTGGCTTGTTGCGGCGGACCAGTGCGGTCCCAGCGAAAAACTGTACATGAGGTATGCGGGCGTCTCCTCTTGTATTCGTATTTTCCAAACGGCGGGGCTGAGTATTACGCGGCGGTCCCTGTCCTGAGGTTCCCCGCTCGCGGGTCTTGTTGCGGCGTCGCTCTGCGTCGTTTCTTGCGCCGCGTACGTGGAGAGGCACTGCTTCTGCGTACACGGCAGCAATGAGAGGACCATGAAACACAGACGTGGCAGTGGGAAAGACACGCGCTCGCCCATGCCCATCTCTGCGTGTCTTTTTTTTTTTTCTCCCACTCTCCCTCTTCCCACCTCCCCCAGCGCTATTCCAGCTTGGCATAAGTCCACCTTCGCACGGTGGACTGCACGCTCGAAACGGCGTCGGCAATTATTACTGCTAGCGCACACGCGCTCGCGCACAGCGCAAACGATTCGCCGTAGTCTTTCCGCACAGCCGCGAAGGCCCCGATCGCTTCGAGTTGGTTCTCTAGGAATGACTCGCAGGCCTTCTCGATCGACCGCTCCAGGCTTGCCAGCATCTCGGCGGTATAGGACAAACACGCGACCGCGTTCTCGATCAATAAAGAGCTCTCGCGGCGGCTCCGCGGCCCCCTCGGACAGTGTCGGGACATGAAAGCGTCCGCGCTCCGATCAGCCAACGTCAGCATAGCTCTCACGGTGTGTTTTTCCGTCATTCCGTCGCGGCCGATTCGTAGCGAGCAGCAGCTCGGGGTGAAGGCGACGAGTGCCCCGCGCGCACGGCGCGGTACAGGCATGGTGTCGAGCGGCGGCGGAGCCGTAACTACTTCCGCGAACATCGCCATCAACTCGCTCGCCCCTCCATCCTCGTAGGGAGCGCTTACGTTAATGTCAGAAGATATGCCTAGGCGCAGCCCCGGCACGTGCGGGACTGTGACGAAACTACGAAGGAGCAGTGCGTCTTCTTTGGCTCGCTGAAAGAACATACCGGACTCACGGTCACGGTCTTGATGTAGCGGTATCTCAGCGGGGCGTGAGCGACCGTTGCGGCGCTCACGTAAGCCGACAGCTTGGTGAACGTGGGGAGTTCTCGGTCGCCGAAGGTGTAGTCCAAGTAGCCTAGTGCGTACTGAGAGACTACCCACTTGGCCATGTCCGAGATCTGAAACGCCAGCTGGCCGTCGCCGAACACCACGCTGGAGTCGGAAGCCTTGCGCTCGTGTCGGTTGAACGGACGCGAGCCGAGGCAACCAGGCTCGAGGTCGTAGCCGGCTGAGGGCAGAGTCACTATGATGCTTGCGCGATTGTTGGATTGAAAAACACAGCTCCCCAAAGACGGCTACGCCGAGCCTGTCCATGTGAGGCGCGTCGTCGCTCGATATGCTGACTGCATACGCATCCGTGCGCTCGTAGGAACCGACCGTCCATCGTCCTGGGGTCTGCGCGACCTGCTCGCAGCCCGGCCTCTTGGCGGGAAAATTACACAAGGTGTCCGTATCCAAGAAGGCTCAGTGGACGGCGACCAAATCTCCTAATCCTCGCTTGCAGTATTTCGTGGAGAACCCGGACTCCAGCATGCTGTGGAAACGATGGGCCTCTCACAGACTGTACCGCGACCGGAGCATGCACTACTTAAGCACGTTTGTGATGAACGGGACCCCCGGCAAGAAGAGCGCGAGATTTGTGGCCGACGCGAAGTGCAAAGCCTTCAAGGCGGGATGCTCGTATTGCATGTACGGGACCAAGTACCGAAAGCGCACCAGACTGATGACCAACAACCCGTTTCGCGGCACGCTCTGCGATAAGACGTGCTCGGGCTCCAGGAACGGAAAGCACGTAGAAGTCGCGCAGCGTGGGCCCTACACGTGCTGGGCAAATGGCAAGCGCAACAGCAAACGCAACCACACTTTGGACAAGCTGCATGCGTACCCGCCGGGAATGGTGGATAAGGTGTTGAAGCATGTCACCCGCACGCTTCTGCGCAAAGAATCGAGACGAGGCATAGCCCTTCAGATCCCGGAGCCCGTACTTCGACCGCCGTGCGCCTGAAGCTCGCGCGACAGCACTACTGTACTGTACTGTACTTCGACTACCGGCCGACTCGTGAGCATCAGGCCCGCGGACAGACCAGCGCAGTTATGTTTGATGTTATTTTTGTTGTGACAACTGGAATAAAAGATGTTGTATGAACAGTGATTGAACAGATACCTCTCAAGTGTCTTTATTTTACAAACGGAACAAGCATTCGTACATACATACATACATACAGTGCACTTTCCATCATTTCTCACAAGCATCTAACTCAAATCGTAGATTTCACAATGCTGGTGTACGGTGTACTGGACACTTCCCGTTGTGTCCTTTCTCTGCTAATGCGACGTAGGACAAAAGTGTCAAAGACGACTCGTACTTTTGTGGGACAAAATAAAAAGTTTTATTACATCCATGGTCTTACATTTGCAGTAATTAAAATCCATGTTGTGTGGTTACATATATCTTCCGATACATGCGCAAATAGACAAGGCGTGTGACAGCATACGAGACACCACAATGCCAGTGAGGACAGAATCACGTTTATTGAGGACAGAACTGCTGGTAGATCCACTCTGCGAGGCATCGTGTGCAAACACGGATACACATCACATCACTGGTCCCCCACCTGTATTAGCGTTCTTTTTTTTTTGTGTGCGTTTAACTGTACCACGCACGAGACACTGTAGCGCTCAGGCCCCGGTGGGGGGGGGGAAGGCAGCTGCAGAGACGGAGGTGACAATGCGAGGTTTGTCACGAATATCGGATGCCACTATTTTGCTCACCGCGCTCGGGCTGGACCTTGTCGTCCACGCGGTTTGGGCTTCGGATAGCCAAGAGCCGTACGGCTACGCTCCGTTCGTGTGGATCTCCGTGATGAAGTGCACGTCCGACTGGTGCCTCGGTATCAGCGCGAGCGGCTTTGCCCTGGACATGACCAACGGAGCTTTCCATCGGAGCGCGGAAAGGTCGGGGGGGCGAGCGAATGGTCTCAAGGCCATGTGCACGCACTACTGCCCCGGGCGGATCACTGATAATTGGAGAGAGACGAAAGACTCGTCGTCGGCCGACCTGGCCTCACGCGCGCCCGACAGGCCCATGCTGGGCGCTTACGTGAAGAAACTTCGGATGGACAGATGGTCCAGCTTGGAGGTTCCCGGGGGCTTCGAGTGTTCGGATCGCGTGGTCCGTAACTTGCCTCTGAACAAGGTGTCTGCGCTGTTGCACGCCAGTCTCGCGAACAGAGCCTATTACTTTGGGCGAGACGCGTGGGCGGACTGCGATCCCGGACCTCAGTGCGCCGCGTACAAGCTTCTTCGGCGCACGTTGTACATGCCTCCCGAGAACCGAACCTGGCCCGACTCCGAGGACGTGCTGACTCTGAGAAACTCGCCTTACGCGTGCGTGCTGGCATACGTAGGCCTCGGCGACGCCCTGGGCGCGTGTCACACGCAGCTAGGGGACAACTGCTTCTTCTCAGAGGGAAACGAGTTCTGCGTAAGCTACTCGAACTCCTGGACGGGGATAACCAATGCGGACGAGCATGCCTCCGCGCCCCTGGTCCTCTGCGAGGTCTCGGACTCTGCGACCCTGGCGGACCGGGACGAAGCGTACGTGCCCACGCGGGAAGAGATCAGGAGCTTCGTGGCTCCCTCGTCTTGCGACGCCATCGTTCTCCCGGCGGACAGCTTGTGAACTTCCGCCGCAGAACGTGATGCCGGGTCAGACGAGCCTCCTCGCCTGGCGCTCGACGCTCGCACGTTTTTCACGGTGGCGGAAAGGAAAACCGGTCGCGTTATCATGAAGGTCCCCTTTGACGCTTGCCTGATCCCGTTCTCCCGGGGCACGGGCGAGTTCGTTTCCCTGGCGCGGTCCGTGGCGCGGACTCTGGCCAGAGCGATCATGTCCACGTACTCCGCGGGTCTGCTGTTGGACGCGGGGGGCTGGAGGGCGGCCTCGAACTGCCTCGGCGGCGGACGGGCCGCTTCCAGCTCTGTTCGCCTGACCGCCGCGAGCCGTGGGCACGATTCTGCTCTCAGAAGGGGTGGGGAGACTCTTCCTCGGGCTGCCTCGTTCTCGCACCGTGCTGCGGGAAATTGACTTTTCTGAACTGGACGCGTTTGACGCGTTCGTGACGCCCCGCGGCTCAGCCAGCATCAGCGTACCCACTCACTGCCAGAACGTTTGGATGACCAGGACGCAAGAGCAAGAGCAAGAGCAAGTGAGAGGCGGAGGTATAGGCAGCAAAGGCGTGATTTCTTACATGCTGGCGCTGCTGAAGCGCGGGGTCAGAGCCAACAGGGTGATCTTCACACTGGGCCTCACGGGCAGCCTGAAACTGAGCTCCCCGAAAGGGAGCTCATCCTCAACCTCATCATCGTCATCCTCATCATTTTCACCAAGGCAACCCTTCGAGATCGAAGCACCGCTCTCGCTGGCCGACATGGAGACCAATCCCGCATTCAAGTGCGAGGAGGACATGGAGACCAAGTGCTGCTCGGGCTCCAGCACCACCGTGTGGGCCAGGGGCGTGGTGGTGAACGTGACCGTCTCGACCACTTCGTTCGAGATGCTCAAGCGGTACCCGGAGTTGGTCGCGGTGGCTTTTGGCGTGAATCAGTTTGTGATCGCCCCGGTGGACTCGGACTTCAAACGCGGAGTCCGCAGCGACACCCCGGCGATACTGGGCATTACTTCGGCCGTGCATCGGCTCAGAGATTGGAAGAGGCAGCAGATGTCCGCGGGCATCTCCACCGGCCGTGGCGCGTCGGCCAGCGCGCGGGCACAGCGCTCGACGCGACCGCTCGAGTCGAACGACAACAACAATGACAACGACAACAACGCCGACATGCTGGAGCTCAAGGACATCGTGGTCACTGTGCCGGACGTGCAGTACAAGGATCCCGCTTCGGGCTCCAAGACCTGCCTGGACCCGCAATACAACGTGGGCCTGAGTCACAAGATAGTGTGTCCCGGTTTGATCGCCGCCCACGGCGCGCTGGGAATCTTCAAGGAGCCCTTCAAAGAGATGTACAGCACCAGCTACGACAGAATCTACATCGCGCACCTCTACCAGCTGGACTCGTGCACGCCGGGCGAGCCTGACAAAAGGGCTACCCTCTCGCCGGAAGCGCCGCAGGTCGCCATCAACATAAACACGCTGGTGCCCACCACGGACCGCAAGTTGGTTGAAATGCAGCCGGTGAGCAAATTTGCAACAGCAGGATAGTCTGATATATCGTGCCGGCGAGGTCCACCAGCGCTCGCTCAGACGCTTCGCTCCTGAATAGGGACAGCGCCCCGCCGACCGTGGCCGCGCGGGTTAGCTTCGCGTCTGTCAGCATCGCGGTCGGCAGGATGAGCGAAATGGCCCCGTCGGCCGAATCGCCCTCGAGCGGAGGGTCTGCGTTGCCAAAGCGCACGACTCCGTCGCGCTCCAGTTCTTCGAGAGTACGGCCGAGCCGCCCGCACAGCTCGTTGTACACGTCGCAGATCGCCATAGACAAGTCCCCTTCGACCACCGCCAGGCACGCGTGCAGCTTCTCGCCCGGCAATCGATGCACGGTTTCCCTGAGCGCCTGCATGCTTTGCATTTCGTGAGCGCCGCACACCGGTATCATGTGTTTGGGGCAATTGTTCAACATCGCGGTGATGCACCCGGTTGTGGCTTGCAAATTTATCGGGTACCTGCAGAGCGTGGCCTCGCACGGACTGCACTTGTAAAACTCGCTGCACTCGACCGGCTTCGTGGACAGACCCGTGATCTTTTGCAGCCAAGTGCGCACTATCTCCACGTACGTGGTCTTCACGCTGGCCGTGCTCGCACCCATGCGTCGCAACGTCTGCTGTTGAAAGTGCTTGTTTTTCGCAGACTTCACCAACGCGGTCCACGGGAAAAAGCCCGCTCCCAGTTTAGAGGCGATCAACTCAGAGGCCCTGCATGTGAGCAAGTCTCTCAGAACGGCCTCCTCGGCAGAGAACATGTGGTTCATACAATACAGTCCATCTTTGTACAGGCTGCGCACCACCACGCGGGAGCGATCGCTCCCGTCCGCCCTCGCCGCCGGCGCCAGCACGACCGAGACCGCGGAAAAGCCCTTCTCCAGTCGCAGTTCTATCACGCGCATCACCGCGTGGGCTACCAGCAGATCCGTGGCACGCTTCCCGTCTAACCACCGATCGCGAGTGCTCGACGACAGCTCTCGGTCGGGATACAGTATCAAGTCGCCCTCTGCCAACGCGTGCCACGGGCACGTGGAAAAGCAACGTGCCGACGAGCGTTCCAGCTTCAGACAGTCCCCTCTCATCACGCACGCCACGAAAGAGTCGGTCACCGCGGAATCGCACGGCGAACGCATGCTCTTCACCGCAGAAAGACCTCTCATTTTGACCGTCGGAGAAGCCATCTGTCCCGCGCCGTCTAGCGTGTGCGTGAGAGCCACGTAGGTCTTTTTTGCAACGTGACAGTACACGGAACTGCTGTTTTCGTACTCCAGCCTCACTCGTCGACCTTTCACAAAAGGCCCCGTCACGTCGCAGAGGACCTCGGAATCGGGCGCCTTCGCCACGTACACGGGATAACCTTGCTCCGTGGTCCCACCCGCGGGATCTCTCGTCAAGCGCACGGGTACGTTCCCCTTCCCTATCACGTACATCCGTTCGAGCGCGTCCTCCACCAAAGTCGTGTGCACAGCAGCTAAGAACGCCGGTACCTGAGAACCCGCGGCAAACCGTTTGAGACGCGCGCCGCGTTCGTCGTCGTCGTCGCCGCCGTCCCCGTCCCCGTCCCAGCATTCTCCGGGCCCGAGCTTTGTGCGAGTGGCACACTCGATCTCCTCCTCCCTATCTTCGGATAGGTCCGCAGGGCCATAGCCCACGGCTGCCATCACGCTGTCCGTGTCGCCGTACAGCACTGGGCACGCGTGGCGGTAGAAGGAAGACACGCACCTGTTCACCGTGGCGATCTGTTGCCGACCGTGAGCCGATATCAGAGGTCCGCACGGGAACGGCGCCGTGCCGTAGAATGAGTTGGCCATGACCTTGCATTCTCCCTCTTGCATCTTGTAGTAGACCCGTTCCGCGTTGCAAAGCGCGGGGTCCTCGAGCTTCTGCTTGAGCGAGGAGCGCATGTCGAGGTAGTACTCCACGGCCGACGAGAAAACGGCCGGTTCTCGGACAAACGCGCGTCGCTCCGGGTCGTACTTCATGATCAGCGACGCGTACCCGAAGCCCTCGCTCTCCCAGCTGTAACACACCCAACCGCTCAAGTCGTGACCGAAGCCGGTGGCGGGCCAAGGGATCGTGGTCTCGGGGGAGATGTTGAGCGCGCACATGATTGCCGGGTACATGCTGGCAAAATCGAAGGCCAGTTCTAAACCCATGCCGGGCCCGGCGTAGTGCAGACCCGTGAGCGGCTCGCACACGGCCCCTCCTTTCCACTCGCCCTCGCCTCCGGCGCAATATCCCGGTCTGGGATCCCATCGCTCGCGGCTGCTTAGCTCTTTGCTCGCCGGACCGGCTTTCGCTCTCAGGTTGTCCAGCACGTATTTCAGCTGTGGCAGCTGTACCGCGTGGATGCTCTGCACGAATCCCCCAAACGCATCTCCCCGGCCGTGCACCACCACGTCGATGTTGAGCGTGATACGGCAGCGGTGAAACAGCGCGGACGCCGGTCTCAGTACCTTGGCTATGCGCGCGCACAACTGGGAATCCACCAGGTTGTACAGCAGCACCGCAAACAGACCCTTCCCCCCACCGTGAATCATGTCGTCCATTTGCGAGTACGCCACGTCCGAAAGCTTCTGCAACTTTCTCGCGTCTTTGGGCGGCCTGCCGCGCAACTCCCTGTCCCTGGAAATCAGGAACGGGGCCACGTCGTTCAGCTTCATGCTGCTGCAAGCAAACTTCACGGACCGGGTCGTGGCCATCCTGTACAAATCCACGATCACCATCCCGCAGCTGATCATTTTGAAATGGCCCAGTTTAGCTTTGCTCTTGTTGAACTTCTCCACGTGGATCGCGGAGAGCTTCGGATCGCGAGCTTTGGCCTCGGACAGCTCCGAGCCTACCGCGTTCAGCATCTCTTTGTACATTTCTAAGTAGCGCACCGACTCGAATTGAAAGGAGTGAACCAGGGTCTCCGACAGGCTCCTGGTGACAAACAGGGCTCGCCACGACTGTAGGAGCGCTTCGCCTCGTTTCACCTCGCCGCCGCCGCCGCTACCGGACTCCGCGTGGAAGTGCACCCGCTGCTCCAAAACTCTCACGTCAAACTCCGCGTTGTAGACGTACAGCAGCTCTACGCTGTGGCGGTGGAGTAACGCGAGAGTCTTTTCCAGGAGCCCCAGTTCTCCGTCGCAAGGGTGAAAGGCTACCCTGCCCGGGTCGACCCCCACCCTCTCGGACAGCTCGGAGTCAATGTCGGGAAAGCGCCCTTCCTTCACTTTACGCTTGTTGTATAGCACCATCGACCTTTTCCTATGGTGCTCCGGTCCTCGCTTGGCCACGTGCGTGTTGAGGACTACCAGGGACACGCAGGTGATTTCGTGCTGCTGACCCGGCATGTCCCCCGCGAGAGCGGGCACGGTCGGTGGAGAAAACCCATTGGCTTTGGCCTCACGGAGCACCTTCACCAGCCTCTCTCGGCATGCGTTCATCGAGGCGATCGCGCCCTCCGTGCAGTACGGAAACCTGTGGCCGAAGGACCGGGTCCTTAGCGCGGAGTCTCGGTGCGCGTCGTTCACCACTGTCTCTATGTCTAGGCACGCGGCCCTGTAGAAATAAGGCGCGTGTTTCGTATCGAACAGTTTGGCCTCGGCCTCTGACATCTCGTGATCGTAGATGAGTTCGTGCGGGTGCAGGGACGCGGCCGCTCCCGAAACGAAGCACTTCTCTTCGGGCAAAAAGTACAGTCTCCCAAACATCACGTCGCAGCACAGGGCCGGAGTATTTCCGTCCCTCGCCGCGTAGTACCCGGTGTCCGGACAGAAGTCTCCGAACGTGAGCGCTCCGCGCACGCTCTCCATGTACTTTTTGGCCGAGGCGATGCTTTTCAGAGGAAAAATCTTAGCGTTCACCGCACGCTTGATGTCGTCGTGGAGAACGGTGACGTGCGCGGGCTCGTGAGCAAAGTGTCTGGACCAGGTGCGCCGAACTTGTGGCCAACTTTCAAAATAACCGCCTTCGCTTTCGCCTTCGGTATCGCTGCCGTCGTCGTCGTCGCTGTTGTCGTGACAAGAAGAACCGTGACCCTCATCTCCACGCAAGTCGAGGTCATAGCCTACGACCGGTGTCAAATTCGTAACTTTGAAGCACACTGTGGTATGAATGTAGTCGCTGCGATTAGCGCGCAACACCAAACCTCGGCACAAGAGGGTCTCTTCGTTTCTGTGAAACATCACGGATTTCAGCAAAACTCCCACCAAGCCCCTCTCCGCGGGCCACAACACAGTCCTGCGCTCGGGATATATGCTTGGGAAGAGTTTTGCGAACGGTATGGGATCGTTCATCTCGATCGCTCACGGCGAAAGCCGGGAGCCTTCGAGCTCGACGATAGATTCCCTCACTGTCTGCACCACTGTGGTGATTTTATTTTTTTTTTTTAAGAAAAAGAAAGGTTCATTCAAGCTTCTGGAGAATCAGGGGAGGAGGGTGCCTCTCTTACATTTTCAAGCTCTCCGCCATCTCCTCTCAGTCCACAACATCCGACCGCATAGAGGCCTCTTAGGCTGCTCAGCCTTTGACACACACACACACGCACGCTCACAGCACATTACACGAGTCACTCGTAATGGATATCGCGAAGGCCGAATTGAAAGGAGCTCTGCGTGACCAGTTGCGTCTTATGGACTCACGTCACAAGACCGTCTCGCTGGATGATTTGAATGCTACGTGCAACAATATCCGTGCCCTGGACAAATACGACAACCATCGCCTCGCGGCGACGGCCTTTTTCCTAAGTTCAGCGTGGACATCTGCGTTGAGCAGCAGAAGCAGAAAATGTCAGAGTGATTATTCGATAACCCTGCCAGCCCTGAATGTGATGGATGCGTACGTGAGCAAGTGCGCCACGAACCACAAAGCGCTCGCGTGCACCCTGGGAAACCTAGCCGACATACGAGCCGCGTGCCTTTGTCTCTCGCTCAAGATGTACGGGGTGCTTGTTGAGATCGACATGCGTGAAATGAGCAGGGTCTCCCAGGACTGGCCTTGCGTTGCTCGAGATGCGGCTTCGACGGAGGATGACATAATCTACGTGCCCTCCAGCAAAGAGGGCATAAAGCACGCAGAACTGGCCGTGATCGCGAAGCTGCGGGGCCGCCTGTTTCTTGGCCACCAAGCCATAGTGGCTCGCACGCTGATCAGACTTGTGCGACCATCGCGAGAGGGGCTGTCGGAGCGTGTGGTGTGCGCAATGACAAAGTGGATGTTGAAAGCAAGTTTGTGTCCTAACTTGAGATGGCGCGTTCCGAGCTGGCAGCTCGCGCTAGCGGCCTTTGTCTTGAGCCTCGCCGAGACGGAAGAAGAGACTCGCGCCGGCCGCGCGCAGACTCTGGGTTCCGCCGAGCAGGCCGTAGCAGAACTGTTGAAGGATGTCAAGCCTGGCCAGTGTACTGCACGAGACTTTTTCTCGGTACGTGTGTCACTGGAACGCAGCGAGATGCATTTTAAAGATGTGAGGAGCAACGCTCGGGTGAGGAAAGCTCTGGAGGTCGCACTGAAGCAGGGAACGGATCATGGGGTGCGAGAGCTTCGTGGGCGCTCCGACGTGCGGCTGCAGATTTGTACATGTGTAAGCAAATGTGATGAGGAGGTATAAAGGATTGTAACCGTGTGTTTCTTATTCCTTTTTTGTCAAACACCAAATAAAAAATAAAATAAAATGCCACGAGAAAGGTGCGCCTCACCGAAACGGGCAGAGACTCGCGCAGGCCGCGTGCAACTACTTTGACATAATACACAGACAACACACACAAAACTCAACTCACTTCACTTTTATAAAATTTTATTGGGAACATGGCATTTGGCTAGAAACAGAAAAAAAAAAAAACAACACGAGGCTTAGCATGGGCATCGTACGGTCCCTGCTACGCATACAGACTAGTGAGGCATTGGCTTGATGACACTGTACACCACGTCCTCCTCATCCTCCTCCTCATCGTCATCGTCGTCGCCGCCGTGGCGGTCTCGCTCCCGAAGCGCCCCAGCGGGTCGGCCACGGTCACGGACTCTCGGTATCGTTATCACGATGTCGCTGTACACCAATTCCTCGTCGTCGTCGCGCTCGCGGTCTCCCTCATCGCATCTTTCCAGGCGGGGGTCTCTCAAGGTGCGTATCTTTAGGTTGCTGTATAGGCTGGACAAGTCGCCGTCGCGGTCCTCGTCGTCTTTTCTCCTCAGACCTTCGTCGCCCTCCCAGTCGCGCTCCTTCTTCGACGATGGCGTAGACACACCGCGGTGGTCACCGCGAGCGCTCTGGCGATCGTCTCGCCTCTCGGAGATGGAGAAAGCTCGGGGGTCTTTGACGGCTGTCCTGAACGGGTTGGTGCGCCGGAGCTTGCCTCGGGTCGAGCCCTCGCGAGACACCCAAGTACCCATGGTGCCCATGTAGTGCACCGCATCCAGCAGATTCGAAAACCGGGGCGCACGGTCACAGTGCAACGAGCCGACGAGGCTGCGATACATGTTCACTCGATAGGACTCCTTGTCAAAGGTGACTCTAAAGATCTCCTCCTGTGAGTTCACGCAGTCGAAGAGGTAGCCGGCCTCGTCGGCATCCGTGAAGCAGGCGGCCATTGCCGTTGGCGGATCCCGGGCCGTCCGCTGCTTCCGCAGCTCCTCGTATAGGCTCGAACTGTCCGGCGACCCTTCTATGGTGCCCCACCAGGCGGGCCCGATTTCTGAGATGGCTGCGTTGATGTCCTGTACGATGCGAAAGGCGATGTGTTTCTTTCCCAAGCACACCCGTGTCTTGGTAAGCTCCGGATGCACACCCGCACTCACGGTCCGCAGGGAGACTTTGTGGCCGTGTGTTATCGAGCTGATGATGAAATCCATGAGCTCAAAGGGGTCTTCGTACTTCTGAGGCACCAGGGTGCATCCGTACAATCCGCGGTGCACGTACAGTTCGTAGTGCTCTACGCGTCCCCGAGTCCTGGCGGAAACCCAACACAGGACGCCGCGTTTGTGACCGTCGTAATCCCACAGCGCGATCGAGCCCTCGCCGCATTCGGAACCATTCAAATGCGTCTCCACGTACATCGCTGTCACCGAGCCCCAATAGGTGTCCTTTAGCCGAGATAGGAACAGCGACCAGGTGGACCTGATCGTTTCCAGGTTTACGCGTGACTCACCGTCACCCTCGCTGTAACGGTCGAGGTTCTTTGCGTGCATCATAGGTTTAGCATCAGCTTGATGCTCCATGAGCGCGCGGAACTGACGTGAGCCGGTCTGCGACATGATTGATGGACAAGTCTCCTCTTCCTCTTCTTGTTCTTCTTCTTCTTTCGTCAAGTCTCACCAAAAAGTCCTTGACTCACACGTAATTTGTAATCTAAGCACGCCTTTCCATTAGTAAGCGCGGTACTTGTGATAACGATTGAGACCCGAGAGTGCGGGTGCGGAGAATATCATAGGGATCTCGAGAATATACAAAAGGAGATAGATAACACCGCAGCGGAGCTCGCATTCTCCAGTACGCGTCTCAGTGAGTCGAAGCTATGGAAATGTACGACGGCACAAGCCGCACGCTCACACTAGAAGATCTGCTCGGACTCCCCGTGCTCACTGAGCGCGAGGCGCACCTTCTCCGTCACGCGCCGCAAAGACGCACAGACGTGAGCGTCCCTTGCGCGATGCTTCGCCCTCCGCGAGCAGAGCCTCAGGACGATCTGACGGCATACGTGATGAACCGGTGGTGCCCCTGGTTCTCCGAGGTGTTTGGGCAAGCGTCGGAAGAACATATTCACATGCTCGCATACAGGCTCCTGATGCGACATACGCGCAAGGGGGGTTGCGTTTCTTTGGAGCTGCTGTCCGCGGTTTTGCTGGCACTGGAGGCCCAATGTGCCTCGCAGGCCTCTCATCAAAAACAGATCGCTGGCTGCGAGTTTTCTCTACGCAGATGACTGACCCGCTGACCCTTACTACTACTACTATACTACTACTACTACTACTACTACTACTACTACTACTACTACTACACCACCGCAACGCCATGTCGTCTACGAGAATACACGTACCCATACGTACGTACACCCACACACTGAGCGAGAAGAGTGAGTGGAGTGTGCACATGCCGTACGGCAGCTACAAATACGAGTCTGCTAAGAATGACCTACCGGGAGGCCTGTTCCACTTCGTGAAAGACGCGGACGCGTACGTGCCCACGTTGCACGGACTGAGTCCCAGCTACATACAGCGACTGAAAGAGGTGGCGGTGTGCGAAACGCAGAGCTCTATGATGGACAGGCCGTTCTTGAACGCTCCGCAGCTGTACGAGGTGGAGCTGGTCAACACGGGATACGAGTCCCTGAGGCAAGGAGATAGATTCACCGTGCAACTGCCAAACAGGAGTGACGTGAACGCGCAGCGCCAAGCAGCACGAGATCCCGGCTATGGATCGAACGTGAATCCGGACATATGGGGAGGTCTGCTGGCCACCAGACGAGTGAATTGCGAGTACGGAGGGGACCCCGTGGAAGAGGCCATCCAAGCCATCAAGCAAGAGCACGACTTTGATGTGCTGCGTCTCGTCTCGCCGTACCAGCCTCAGAGTATCCTGTCCATGATGTCTCTGTTGGCCAACGGAGGGGACTATCACTTGGTGAGCGACCCGGTGAGGGGCCTCGCCGCAAACGCTGTAAACGAGAGTTTCGACGCCGCGACGGTGACCGCGGTCGCTGAGGATGATGAGGCACAGCACTACCTCAGGACCGTGATCGGCCATGCGGCTACCATATTGGAAAGTGTGCAGGGTTTCGCGTCAGGCCAGGTGGTGCGAGCTTGCACCGGATATAACACGAGCCCAATCAAAACCGGAGACCGATTCGCAGCTCAGCTCAATGTGAATCGGTGGCTTATCTGAAGCTCTTTTACATTTTGCTATGCAATGTTGGTTATTGGTGTGTGCTCTGTACTTTCTCTTGTGTCTTGATCTTTGTGTACTACTGTGTTGTGTGTTTTGAATGACAAATAAACGGTGGTGGTGGTGGTGGTGGTGAAAGACAAAATGTCAAATGCAACTGGGGTTGTTTCATTGGTTTTATTTTCCACACTTTTTCATATTGTTATCACCCTAGCAATGACCACTCAACAAAACATCATGGTGTCATGAAACAATGAAACAATACAACGTTTTATTGCACAAGCAAGTTACATGGGTGGTGATGTCGATGGACGGTATACCAAAAAAAAGCTTTTCAGGTTCACCTCACCGGTAGCCCATCTCTACACGTTTGCGATAGTCAACCAGCTTGGTGTCATAGATGTGCACTTCGCCGATCGTGCAGGCGAAGTTGCAGTTCGTCATCATCAGCCTGCTACGGGACGTGACTCTGCTGAGTGCCACGTACACGGACGGCTTTATGGGAGACAGGGCAAAGTTCAGAGGGGGGTGATACAGCACGTCTCCCGTCACCGTGCATCCTTGACAGTCGTATGTGTTCATGGCCAGCATGCAGGCCAGGGGGTGCGTGGTCACGATCCAAGCCCCGCAGTTCCACTGGGAGAGGCCTACTCTGTACATGTTACCCGTGAGCTCTCCTTTCACGTAAAATTCATACGCACCAGTCTCGCGCTTGTAGGTCATGCCGCAGATCACGCCTCCTGTGTCCCGCTGAGAGGAGGACAACGACAGCTGAGCATTCGCGTACTTGCTCGAGCGCATGGACGCACTCGCGCTCTGCGCGAGCCTTCCGCGGTCCTTCTCGAGCCTTATCCCGTTGCAATCCATGTGCCAGATAAGTCTCACCTTGCATCCGATCCATAACTTATCTGTCTTCAGATAGTCCCTCTCGGTAGACCGCTTGTCCTTCTGGAACCTGGGCACGCAAAATAGCTTGGGGAAGGTTTGCGCAGCCTGCTTCAGCACATCGTACCAGGAGTCGGGCCCCTTCGCCCTGGCGTAGGACTGTTTGGTAACACTTAGGAAAACGCCCGCGCTGCGTGAGGCCGTGGCGGCGTAAGAAGCCGCGTACGATGTCACCTGCTCGTCGCGGTGGAAGATTCGCAGCTTCTCGGGCTCATGTCCGGGGTCGGTGACGTGGCGCGCGTCGACTAGCACGCGCGACTCTTGAAGATGGACCGCGACTCTTCCGTTACCGTGTTGAACTGGAGGTACGCGAGCGCTTCGGCGTAGCCCGGGTCTTGAAATTGCCTACGGTTGACCAAGAGCGGGGTGCGATGCGTAACCAGCGTCTCGAAGCGCTCGTTCGCCCACAGCCGAACCCCTGGCCCCGCAGGTTGCAGCTGAGACACGCTGCCGACAAAGATCACCAGAGGTCCGCGGTCCGGTCCGTAAAACGCGGACATGATGAGCAGCATGCGCTCAAACAGGTCGACCGTCATCAACCCGTACTCGTCCACCACGAGCACATTGGAGCCCAGAAACGGCGGCGCTCCCTCCAAACGGTTTGAGCCAAACGCGTCTTGGGATCGGGTCGTCAGGGCGCGGAAAACGCTGCTGCACACCGCGCACGACTCGGGTCGCAGCCTCGCGCACGAGTGCCTTTCGTGCGTTTGCTTGAGCGCGTCGTCGGAATCGCAGAGGGCTTTGAAGTGCAGGATCGCGTCACGGTACGTCTCCCGGTATCGCTCTTCGAACCGCTGCAGTGACATCCTGTCGTCCAAAAGCTCTTTCTTCAGCCCCATCATCTTGTGAAACGTGAGCACATCGTGAAGCGACGGACAGGATTCCGTCAGGCTGCCCACCGCTTTGTTGGTCATGGCGCTCACTCTCACGCTGATCTTGAGCGCTTTCAGCTCTGTCGCCAGCATAGATATCGCGTACGACTTCCCGCAGCCCGCATCTCCGCTGAGCAGCGCGAACGTGGCGCGATCGCCCCTGGTCATGTGCAGCCGGATCATGCTCCGCACCCACTCGTCCTGGCAGTACCTGGCCATTGCGAGTAGAGCCCTGTCTTTCCTTTTGTCGCCATCGTCTCCAACGCAACGATCGCTCTGATCTTCTCCTCCTTCTTCTCCTTCTCCTTCTCCTTCTCCTTCTTCTCCCTCTCCCTCTTCTTCTTCTTTCTTGCCTTTGTTGTCGGGGACCGTATGATGTTTCAGAAAAGCTCGCGCGGAGGACTCGCCGCCGGGAGCGGGAGCGGATCGAATCTCACTCGTTTCAGAAGAGGCCATTCTTGCACTTCGTGCCTGGAAAAGGCATCGGCCGCAGTCCGTCTTACGTTTTGTTGCAGGCCGTCTTTCTTCCCGAGCGCACGTCCGTCAGATTCTCGCGCACGGGTCTTGCGTGCGATGAACGCAGACAAAGAGCCTTCGATCTTGAACGGATCGTTGTCTTGCAAAGGGACGCTCTGCTCGCTTGCAGACAGCTGAGGGGGCACCTCTAAACCCTCCAGGACAGACCTGAGGGCCGCGGTTCTGCTCTGCGGGCTGCCCGCTGGACGCGACGGAATCGAGCCGGTGTCGGCGGACGACGCGCCCGTCAGAGGGACCGATATAAGGCCTTGGCCGGCACGCACCTTGCGCGCCCTCGCGTGCACCCGAGCGAATGTCCCCGACGCTTTGGACACTGTCTCTCTGAACAGATGCAGCCCGGCCGCGTACAAATTCTTACTCAGCTGTAACGCGGCGGCCGTCACGCCGCCCTTGCCCGTGCTGTTAAGTACAGTCCAGAGGCTGGCCAGCACTTCAACGAAAGGTGCCTGGGCCCCGTATTCGAACAGCAGCCAAGCAAAGTCATCCGCGTCGATTCGGTGCTGAGCTGCGGTTCTGCGGCCGCCGTCGGCAGCGGCCTTGGGGTGAGTTCGCGCAAAGAAACCGAAGTGCTTCGCGTACCACTCGGGCTCGTTCTGACACAGCGCGATGTTCGCGTTCTCCAGTAATATGCTGAAACCCACCGCCTGTTTGTCCCCGACCCTCATCTCGAAAAGTTTCTGCAGCACTCCGACCGGGGTCACCGACTGCCCGGGCCTGAACATTCGATCTTCGGGCAAGCACGTGGCCAGGTAGTGCATTCCCACCCAATCCAAATGCGGGTGGTCCACCGCGTGCTCGCTCCCCCGTGGAGCTCGATCCCTTTCGCCTTCCTCCTTTTCTTCCTTGGACAGTTGGCACCGCAACGCTTCGTGCTCTTTGAGAGCTTCCCCGAGAGCGCACTTCACGTCTTCCAGCTCTCTCTTGCATGCTCCCAGGTCGTAAAGCGCGCGATTGAGCTCTACGTACACTCTCTCGTCTTTGCTGCGTGCATCACCGTGGTGGACTCGCGTGACCTTGCGGGCCTCAGGGTCATTTTCTTGCTCACGCTGGGGATGCTGCTGCTGCTGCTGCTGCCTGCCCCTGTCCCTGCTGCCCCTGATGCCGTTCCTGATTCGCTTGATCGTGCACGTGCAGCTCTCTTTTGTCACACAGGGCATCGCGAAGCCGAACTATCTCATCTTTCATGCACGCTATTGTCTCCACGTGAGAGCAGCAGCCACCCTCGATGTCGCGAGACGAGATCGGACTCTCCGAGCTGTTGATACGGGAGCTGCCTTTCTTACGCAGCACGCGAGAACGCGTGCGTGTCACCCTACCTTCCATTTCCGCGCTCCTCTCCAAAGCTTCAAAAGCTTCAGAACGGACCGTAAACGATGTGCTTACTAGCACATCGATGCGTGTACGTGTCGCGCTAGATGAGAGATCTTTTTGAGAGGTCTTTTTTTTTCCTTCTTTGCCATCGGATGATATTTTCCGGCAAGTCAAAAGGAGAGGGATACTCGTGCCTAGGGCTCAGTAGTCTTACAGTCTAAAGAGGACGAGCTCGCAAGCAACATAGCAGAATGAATGTCAATTGGGTGACCGTATTAAAAGAGACCTGCGATCGCTTGGGCCGTGTCGTGACGTACACTGAAGTGGATGTCAAAGATCCCAGTTACAATCCTAGCTTCAAGTACTCGGCCCTGGTCTCCAGCTACCGTAGAAGCGAGCTACCGCTTTACGCTGAAGGAAAGCAAAAGTCTAGCAAATCCTTAGCCAAAGCCAGCGCGGCCAAATGTGTATTAGCGCTACTACGCCCGGAGCTATCGAACGCAGAAGTGTGTTCAGAGCCCGAAGCTGCAAGAGGGAGTTGTATTTCAGAATTACAGGTACCTGGTATCAATCTAGCAGACTAAAATATTAAAATTAAAATTGGATAGTCTGATAGGGGGGTTGCTGTCACTTGTGTGCTTTTTTTTTTGTTCTCATCCCCTTGTGCCTTTCAGGAGCTGTGTCAGAAGCACAAGTGGTCTTTGCCTTGCTATGCGGATCACGAACTGTCCCTGGGTCAGGTGTTTATGGTCCTTTGTACCGTGACTGCGAATTTGGTGGAAGGAGTAAACTCTCTGAACGTCGCTGGTACGTGTTTAGGACAACAGTCACCTGCACGCATCGAGACCGCACGCTTTAAAGGGGCAACTATGTACTACGGCTTAAAAGACTACACGCGCTAACGCGCTTTGCCTTTTGTCTTTCCAGGGACCGGGAAGTGCAAAAAAGCTGCCAAAGAAGAAGCTGCAAAGAAGGCATTGAGTGTGATGCTGAAACTGTGCCCTGTCGCTACCGCATAACGCTTCTTACAACCATGTCACAATTGGCAGCGGGTCTCCCTTCCAACAGTACGCTCTACGACCTGGCCAGCAGCCTGAGCGTCAATGGACAGTGTCAAAGGATGTGGGCTGCCATGGTCCTCTTGATTCTGACTATTGGAGTTGTGAATATTCTGTGTCTGCTGTGCATCTTCTGGGACAGACAGGAGAAGCTGTATCATAACAAGAGGCTGTATCGTACAATTCCCGCTGTTCCCGTGTAAGTGGTTCAGTCAAAAAATAAATAAAACAGTACTCAACTCTTTTTTTTTTCTTGTCTCATTGCTTTATTTGATTTTTAAACTTCACATTACATGCATGACATGTTATTGCTTTACTTGAGTACATAAGGGGTAAAAGGCACATTTCTTCAAGTTCATCACATCATCTGCAGACAGTGGGCTCTGACAGTCGATCCGTTCTGGAACTGAGTTATTACTGGTGGCAAGGGATCACCTAGGCCGTGCGAATGCCTAAAAAGGTAGAAAATGCACAGATTAGTAAACAAAGGAAGCAGCTCACATCACAGACGGAGTCTCGGGCTGGATCGAGCACGCCTGGTCCGAATCCCATCGAATTAACTCAGACCCAAATCTTTTGGTTGAGTCTTTATTGTCTTGACCTCGAGCCTCTCTTTCTGGAGGAGAGGGAGTCGCAATTAGGGGCTCTGTGGTGTCTCTGTACACACTGTTGTTGGGCCGGTAGGACCCTTTCCCTTTGTTTGGAGAGCGCTTACGATGAAACATGATCACAGCCAGAGCCAACCCAAACACCAGGCCAAAAGTGAGCATCACCGGCGAGGCTAGCCAAGTGTACTTGATCCAGGGGTCTTCGTCTACCCACCACCATGGCACCTGCTGATTCATGATACTCAATAAGGGTATTCTTCCTCCTCATAGGGTTTGGTGAATTTGAGAGAGAGGGAGCTCCCGCTCGTATTAATACTCTCGCTGGGGCATATCCTGCTCTTAGCTGCTCTTACCGGTCTACTCCGACTGATCTTGACATAGTCTGTCTGACCATTTGCAACCAACTACACGGCCTTTTATTTTGTTTCATTTTCTGTTCATCCCACCGTCTGTCTCACAGAGCCATCTCTGCGGCCGCATCCGACCGCACGCACACTCCCCTTTGTATTGTGCATCTCTTCCTTTGAGGTGGCAGTTGCATATTGTTATGTTCATTCGGTGCCACGGCAGAATCTCCCGCAATTCGAGAGAACTTGAGTCGCTATAGGGAGATTCGGCACAGTTCAAGTGCAACCGATCAGACATGGGACAAAGTCAACAATTCCTCGGAGGGCGTGCTCAGAGGCAGGCGAGAAGGCGCCTCAGAGCACGGCAGAATCGCCTAAAGCCCTGCGAGCCATTCGTTGCGGTTCGGGCTCTGAGCAATCTGCCTTCTGCGCAACAACGGAGCAGGCGGCCTGGCCGCGTACCACCTCCTCCAAGGCCTACCGGGTCTAGGAAAGCGCATCGCGGAGAAGAGTGGCCGCGTTTCAACGCGGAAGGCTCACCTCCGTCGAGGGTGCGCTCCGGCATCGAGTGCGCAACTTCCAGCAGAGCGACGCAGACCGGCGACGGAAGCTACCTCGAGCTCCTTGAGCCGAACGCGCTCGTGCCCCCCCATGTCTCAGGCGGAGAGCGGGACCCTGGAGATGAGCGTGAAGCCGTTGGGCTCGTGCGCGGAGGGCTGACGCTGCCTGACGTTGTGTCTCGGCACAAGGGACCGCAGGTTCCGCTTCCCCTTTGCATCAAAAGATCAAAGGATCAGCTGAGTCTTTTGATCCAGCATCAAAAGACAAGGATGGAGAAATCCAAGCTGGCCCGCGCGCCACAGAAATCGCAGACTAATAGGGCCATCGGATGGAAATGCAAGTCTACCATAAGACGAAAACTGATATCTTCTTAAAATATTATTGCTGTGAGATGTGTGTGTTCTGATCGATCATGCATGATTGTAACCGTGCGTTTCTTATTCTTTTTTGTCAAACACCAAATAAAAAAAAAAATGCCACGAGAAAAGAGGCTGAGGTTTCATGTTTATTTCGTGTCGTCGCAACGTACAGCACGCACAACATCACAAACCACACAGTGAGAGACTCTGGCCGGGTGCAGCGACGCTCCTGTGAGCGAAGCTCCGTAGGTCGCACTGAAGCAGGGATCTGATCGTGTGGGGTACGAGAGTTCCGTGGGCGCCGCGACGTGCGGCTGCGGATTTGTACATGTGTAAGCAAATGTGATGAGGAGGTATAAGGATTGGTTTCATTCATATCTTTTCTTTTCTCTTCTTTTCCAGAGTTGTCTTTTTGTGATTGTAACCGTGTGTTTCTTATTCCTTTTTGTCAAACACCAAATAAAAAATGCCACGAGAAAGGAGGCTGAGGTTTCATGTTTATTTTTGTCATCGCAACGTACACCACACATAACATCACAACTCAACGCAACAAGTGATTGGGTGCAATGCTTTTATCACAAGTGCCGGGCAAATGGCCGCAGAACAGTTGAGCGCACTCCTGTTCCGGGTCCACGTCTTCCCCATACACACTGCAACGTCGCACCCTTCGCACAACCGGCACGGCAGAAGGAGAGTCCCGAAGAGAGGTCTCGTCCGGACTGTCGCACCCCTCTTCCTTCGCGTAGTCGATTTCACGCAGTTGCTGCTGCGTTCCCGCTCGGCGGACCGCCGGGTCGCCAGTGTCCGTTTCCGCGATGCGTTTGCGCGCTCCTTTTACGTGAGCGGTGGGAACGGGAGCAGCCCCCCGCTGAGCGCGATCGAAACTCAGGGGCCCAGAGTGCCCCGTGGGGAGCCCGGGGTAGAGCGTGATCGTCTTCTTCTCCCTTCTCCTTTCCTCGTGGTCTGTCTCGAGATTGCTCATCGGCCCCAAGCGCTCTCCCGATCGCCCTCACCGGTTCGCGCTGGACGATCGCTACATTGCACGCGCTCCTTGTGACGAGCGAACGGTTGAAGAAGAGACCCCCCTCGGCTTCCTACGACATCGGCGATAGCTTGTGCTGTTCCACGTGAGCTCGCAGAAACTGAAGGACCCTCGCAATACGCGTCGCAACGTGGAAGGAAGGCCGCTCCGCACAGGTCGGACACCCTCGCCAACAACCCGGAATAAGCTTCGGCAAACTTAGGTCCGAAGAGTTCGTATCGCTCTCTGGGCATGCGGATGAACTCGATAAAGCTCACGGCCTCAAATGCGCCGCGTAGGTCTCCCATCCCCATGTCTGCCAAGCAACACAAGACCGTGGCATCTGCCATCCTATCCGGTGGAAGACACGCAGACGTGAACTGAACTGACATAGACTGAATGCCTTTTCTTTTTCACAACTTGTCTGACCTTTCTTAATAATACTTTGTACTTTACTGTGAGTGTGTGTGTGTGTGTGTCCTTCATTTGTATGTTTTTTTTTTTTTAATGAAAAGGACTTTGCTTCATGCACACACTTGTGAATGCACACGATGCCTCGGAACGGCGACGTACCAGAGTGTTCCGTCCTCATTAAACATGAGTCCGTCCTCACTGGCATTGTGGTGTGGTGTCTCGTGTATTTTTCATTTTGCCTACGGTAAAAAGATTGCAGCTCACACACGGTTCCAGTCATTTCCAGTCAAAACCATTTTATTTTATTTTACGAAACAATCATGTACGTGTATGCCTTTGCACTTTCATTATCTGAGCTTGGCACACGAAGCCTGGGGTCTCATCAGTGTTTATTTTGCACAACACAATGATACACGGTGCAGTATACAAATCACAAATCACAAAGTCCGCAGTATACAAATCACAAAGTCCAAGTCCCCACTACAGACACTAAGAGACTGTCACGTCACAAAGCACTTTGCACTGGTGTGGCTCGCAAACACCAGCGCGCATAGCATGCTCTTGGAATGTACTCTCTTGTGCACGGGGCAAGGGTAGGTCTCGGATCTTTTGTTGGCCCGCACGCAAGTTAGTCCCGAGCCGCTCTTGCTCACTATCACCGAGACGCCCCACAGATCAGCCAGCCTCAGAGCCTCGCTGTCCACACGCGCACTGTCGGGCAAGAGCGCTTTCCCGTGCGACAGCGAGGAGTCTCCGCTGAACGTCACAGTGCCGAGGCTCAGCGCCTCGAGCACGCGTGCGAATCGACCACCCAAAAAGGTCACGTCTGTCGACATGGGATTTGAAGACAGCCCCACGGCTAGGGAGCTCGGCCTTTCCAGCAGCGGGTCTTCCACGTCCTCCGGTCCGTTGAACGTGCCCACGTACTCGAAGACCGAGTCGCGCTTTCGGCAGTTGGGAAGCCGCACGCATTTTCTCACACAGTACGGACCTCTGTCCACAGCCGAGCGCCTGGACGAATCTCGCCCCCTGAACCTCAGGCGCGCAGAGGAGCCAGAGACCTCGCGTGACGAACTTCCGTGTCCCACGCGGTTCCCTCTGAACTGGCATATGCTGCAGCTTGCCGCATCGGCCGGGTATGAAAGCAGAGCGTACGCCGTGGACGCGGTCTCCAACTCTCGCAGGAGAGGCGCGTACGTCTGTATACCGACACCACACAGCTCCGCGGGCAGATACCAGAGCAACCTATAACTCAACTTGGACCCGGGGACACTCTCGTCCTCCCTTTCCGCAGCTTTCACATCCCTCTGATAGACTCCGATCTTCCCGAGGGTAGCTCGTAGATCTCCGAGATCGATCGTCTCCTCCAGTTCGCTCTTCTTTACCTTCGCCAACACGAGCAAGGCTTCCACCAGGGCGGCCGTAAGGCTGGCGACGAGAACCTCTGCAATCTTGACCTTGGTCTGTGCGGTCGCGCTCGCGGAATACCTCGCGCTGCATTCTCTGCAGCACTTGAGATCCAAGTCCAGGTTTAGTCTGCTCACGGGCCTTTGCGGCAGAAACACTTCGTTGTAGCAAGGCGAGGCCGGAGGGACGAATGCGCTCAGGTATCCGCGCGAGGTGACCGCGTATCTTCGCGTGACCTTCTTGGTCACGGGATCCGCGGAGTCTTCCATCAGCAACACAGGATTCACCGCGCCCCACGAAGCGCGAGCAGGCAAGGGTCCCCGGGACCCGGCGTTTCGGTTTACGCAGTACTCGATCAGATCGTCGAACGTCACCTTGCCACCTGCGCGTAGCGAAAACACATAAGGGAACGCTTGAGTTCCGTCAGTTAGGGTGCCTCTCAGGTTGTTGAATTCACAGTATAGCTCGCGACAGGCCGCAGTGGCATCTGCCCCATGGACCGAGCGGTTCTGTTTCGCAGGCGAAGCACAGTCAGTTTTCACACAGTCAAACGCGTTCGCGTCTCGCTCTCCTCGGTGTAGATCCTCGCCAATTTCCTCCTGCTCCTCTTCTCGTTCCTCTTCTTCGTCTTCTCCCTTTTCTTCCTTCGCTTTATCCAGACAACAAAAATCTGCACAGTCCCGTGCTAAACTCCACCTGGAGAAGCTCCCTCGATCTCGTCCACGCAGGTCGAGTCCGTGGCAGACGGAATGTTCTTCCGCGCTTAGATCCAGACAGCAGCCCTCGATATTCAGAAACTCACCCGGATCCGGTGGGTCTGCGGCACGCGCCCTCGAGGCAGAGTAGTGTAGCTTAAGCGCGCGGTGAAACAGCGCGTAATGATGCATCACGTCGTACCCTCTCTCGAGCATACGTTTCACAGAGGCCTCGTAGAGGTCCCGCGTTGCTTCGCCGAGACGCAGCTCTTCATCCGAGCTCGCTGCTGTGTTGCAGCAGCGTTCTAGGAAGGCTGCGCAATCGACCCCTTTTGAGGCGCACGTCCGAAGCAGGACGGTCTGCTGAACCGCCTCGTCCCACGCGGCGGCGGACCGAGTCTGACGCGAAGACTGTTTCGCGTCCTCCAGTCGCACGTCTCGACCCAGAGCCTGCATCGCACACCAAGATCCCGGCAGCGTGATGTCGTGCATCGCTCGCAGGACGTAGGCTCCGGCGCAGGAAAAAGAGCAGCTCACAATGACGACCGAAACCTTGTCTCCGGACCGCAGCCTGATATCGTCCGGAGAAACGTTCCACACGTGACATCGGTCAGGTTTCCGTCCCCTAGTCAGGAAACAATACGGAGGAATGGTCCGTTCGCGGTCGGGCGAACTCGTCGCCGGGCGTTTCAATGCACGGCGGCTTGTTTGCGGTGACATGACACACTCTTTCGGCCCTCTCGCCGAGATCCGTCTTCGGAGACCCGATGGAAAGTCGATGGGAAGTCGGACGCCCGTCATCGCGGACGTTGTTTGAGTACTGTCCCAAGAATGAACAACTAGTGGAAAATTCTCCTTATTGCAAAAGGCTGGCCTTCGATTCCCAAACACAAACGGGGGTCTTACAGCTACGGAGCGAGGCGTGCTCATTTTGTACAGTACACAGGGGGGTGGCGGGCTCGGCGGTTTTGTAAGTTTTGCAGCAAGCGTCAGATGCGTTTTGGTAGTTGGTGTGCGCGTGCGACGAAAGAAGGGAAAAAATAGCAGACCACCAAAGGGGGAGAAAAGAAAATGAAAAGGAGCAGTGTACGGGCTCGGCGGTTTTAAAAGTTATGCAGCAAGCTGGGTCGGATGCATTTCGTGCACATGCGGTGAAAAACGAAAGGAGACGAGAAAGACGGTCGGTACTCACGTCGTTACTAGAAGACAGATAATGAGCAAACGAAAGACTCTTGTATCCCGCGGTGAACTTGTACATTCTATTTTCCGGATTGCCGCACACGCTCGAGAGCTTCTCGCGTTGCTCGAACGAAGGCAGGCGCTGCAGTTCCTCCATCGCCTTCTCCACACCGATCCTCAGCGTGGTACACATGTTTTTGTTCTGTGCCTGCACCATCACGTCGATGTCCAGGTGCAATAGCACCGCGGCGAGAATCACTTTCATGGACAGGCTCTTGCCGCACTGTCGTGGCGCCAAGCACAGCGTATACGGGTTTGCGTATTTGGAGAAGGTGGCTTCGATGCGGCGCTTGTGGCTGAGCGCGGGTCGTGAGCAATCGTATCCTTCGGACCCCAGCGGCTCCAGGCCCAGTGCTTCGAGCAGAGTGTGCTTGTATCTGAAGAGGGCGTCTCCGAATTGAGCCGCGGACACGCCGAGCACGACCCCTCGGAACAACTCCAACTGAAACGGTTCCATTTTCATGCCTTTGGCCTGGAAATATTCAAAGACCCTATCTATCATGCGCCGGAAGCGGTGCATCACGCGCTCGGAGGCGACCTCCGCGCTGACGGCGCAGGCTTGGAGTTCGCGCATCCTAACTTTGGCCCCTTCCAGTCCCAGCTGGCGTATCAAAGCGGCGTACGCGAGTCGGTCGGTCTTCAGGAGCTCGTACTCCCTCACGCTATTCATCTGCGAGCACTGACGCTCTTCCCGCCCGCGATCTCCGTGGAGCCTCACGCGGACGCAGTCCACGGCCACCGACGGCGATATCGAAGAAGACTCGAGGAGGCACGCGGGGTCGTGGACGTCCCGGCGAATCAACCAATCGATGTCGCGGGGATCGGGCGAAAGCGCGCTCAGGTTTGGCGAGCCCGAACGCCAGGGATCCGGTAGCCCGGGGCGATCATGGTCTGCGGAAAGCATCGTCGTCGGAAGCGCTGCCGCTGCAATTTACCACCCGGTCGAGGAGGAGGTCCGTCCCTCGAGAGCGACAGTGGCGGAGTTCACGCTGCCACTCAGGGTTCACTTCAGATACTGCTGGCTTTTCTCAGGAATACCGAAACGCCACGCGCAGTGGCAAGCGTTGCGCGGGACAAAAGGATTGACGGGGGAGGACGCGATCCGAGCGAATCGCGCTCTTTTCTCAGGTTATTCGTCTCTCGGCGAGGGCCTTCTTTGCGAATACCCCAATGTCTCAGGGCAGGAAGAAGAAAAAGAAGAAGAAGGCGAACGCGACCCGATCGGCATGAAGGCCTTCTGGCTCACTGGAGGGGGAGCGCTGGTCTGCGTGGAACGTCCTTCCGATGACGCTAAGCTGAGCTCGCTGAGGCTCAGAAACCTCCACGACAATGTTTCGATGTGGGCCGTGCAGCGCGATCTGTGTTCACATACCATGAAAGCCTCGGCCGCGGCTCACTCGCATCTGATCGAGCTATGCGCGGATGCGGCCCGGCGCGACGGTCGACAATTCCACAACCTGTACGCAGCGTATCCGCTGCCGGTGGAGGGTCAGGAGCGAGCCCTCACCACGGACGGTACGTTTTTACGAGCAGAAAATGAGGAGGCATCGCGGAGGCTCGAGCGCTCCGTCAGGTTTAGGGAGATACGGAGCGGGGAAGAGCTGCTGAGAGACCTGCGACCCATGTACGCAGCTCACCGCGCCATCCTGAACGCAAGCGGTACCGGCGGAGCGCTTCACGAAAGGGTCGCACTCTTGGGCGCTCAGTGGCTTGTCCGAGAGGAACGTGCGGAACTGCGGTTGTCCGAAGAGCTGCGAAGCAGCGCGCTTTCCAGATGGGTTACGCAATGCGCAATGTTTCTCTCGCAGCTGTGAGGCGCATGTCCGACCGCGTGCGTGCCCGGTTGGAAAGGTTGTTATTAATTCCTGTCAGCCAGGCTCTACGAAACACAGGACTTTTTGCTGGGGGGTACGAGTGAACCAGTGTGGTGGCGAGGGGTCTAGAGAGACAGAGAGAGAGAGAGAGAGAGAGAGAGAGAGAAGGCCTGGACAATGGCAAATCGGAGATCTCCCAGGAACAAGGTGTCCAGTCATAATATGATTCAGGCGTTATTGTACGCCGAGCCGGGAAGCGTGGCGCTTGTGGAGAGCCAAGACGAGAGTCCGTGTCAACTCACGGAAGTCTGGGTACGGGCCAGAGACTACACGGTCCAATACTTTGTACAAGAAGTGCGCGGTGCGACAGATGACAGTGCTTTACTGTGCACGCTGTCCAAAGACGACGGCTCCACGATAGCGGGTCACACGATAGAAGAGCTCACGCTTCTGTGCAAACGGGACACGCTCCAGCAAGTCGATTCAGATTCACCACCTCCGGACCCCGCGCAAACCGATTACAACAAGATACGCAAAGTCGAAAGATGTAGGTTCGATGAGGATACCGAAACCGGGCTGCGCACATTACCGCATAGCCCATCGCGAGTCTATCGAGTGGCGTGTCCAGATGCAAACCCGGCACGCATACGTGAATTGAGATCCTTGAGTGAAAGGATGCGCCGAGTGGCCATAGCGAATGATGGCGATCCGTAGCATAATCATAATCCTCGAAGTAGTCAAAGACTACAAGCGAGTGATCAGCAGATTGATGGTGAATGCGTGCACGCTTTACCACCACCTCACCACCACCGCCACCACCACCAGCAGCAGCACCACCACTACCACCACCAATGATGATGGAGATGGCCACACTGCATAGGACCCATTGGCATGTGATGATAGTGATACTTGTAGCAATGACAGCAGTTTGAACCAATGACAGATATGGCTATGTATGTATGTATGTATGTATGTATGTATGTGTAAGTGACAGTAAATTGTTTGGACCGCCATCTGGTGATCAGTCTGTGCTGGTGTAGCTTCAGCTGGGAAATGCAAAGGTAGAAAAGGGAGGGGACCATTATGCTGTGTAAGCTCAACCTGTAATTCCCCACACCTGTGCATCTCACCTGTTGGCTCCTTTGTTTAGCATGGGGTCTGTGCTGCTCCATTTCTCCCTTGTTTTGGAGATGCTTCATGGTTCATATTGAGTAAGTTTCTTAACAATGTTTCTTAATTATACATGGTCCTTTTTCTTTTTTTCATGTCAATTTGGTTGCTGCTGTTTACATTAAGTTTGGTTCATTGGTGTTGGGTTTGTTAGGAGGCAGATGGTTTCCAGATGACATTACATTGACATTCTTCTAACAATGAGCTCCCTTGGTAGTGGAACGAGGTATGTGGGACCTCAATTTCTGTAATGTTATCTGTATAAGTCTAAATCCTTGGGATGTTCTGGGTTTGTCTTTAAATGATGTTGCTTACACTATTTACAAGTTGAATATGAATGAATTGTTGAATTTTAATAGTGATTGCTAATTGTAATGCATAATAAATGTTTTATTTTTTTTATTTACTGTATTTATGGTCATGGCATTTGAAGCCTGAATGTGAAATATGTGCTTTGAATGCTTACACTAATCCTTTTTTCTTTTCTGTATTTCCTTGTTATAGTTTTCACGGTGCTGAGACAAGAAATAAAATAAAGCACCCGTATGAATCTCTCTGCTTCATTCATTGTTACCAAGGGTCTGCTACAGTATGTATTTATGAATGTATAGCAGGTGCTCGGTCCGGACTGGGCCTACACACGAGACATTCAGCTACTCTGACAACATGTTATGTTGCTTATGATGTCCTTGTTTCAATTTCAATGTTGTCTGAATCCAATAAAAGCACTCTTGTGAGCTGACTAAATGTGTCTGTCTACCTGTCTGTGTGGAGTCTTTACTTGGTGCTCACTTTGTGTGAGCTCCTCGCATACAGCCACAGCTTGCTTATTACGTACTATATACACAGTTGCAAAAAAAAAAAAAACAACAGCATATATGTGCATACAGATTGAGGGGCATTTCATTTACACCAAGGCCAAGGTATCTGTGGTGTGTAAGCAAATGACAAGATGTTCAACCCCATCAGGCACACTGCTGTACATTGCGCAGCCATGGGTGTAGGTCCCATGTCCGGGGAGCACGATGAAACCGATGATCCTTGGAGTAAAGGCTGGTGGAAACAAAAGTGTTACGGGAAACGATTTAGGCCCCAGCCTCTCGGGTCCCCGTGCACTACAGTCGTAGTCAAGGAGGACGAAGACAACTTGTTCAGAGCTATAAGCTATGCACTGTTCTGCGATGAGAGCTATCACCTCACAATCAAAGAGAAATGGAGTCTAGAGCTCAGGCAAGGATACAGCCACGCTTATGGTTTTGACAAGCGACTGGCAAGCATGGGCTACAGAGACACGATCGAATACGTGCGCGATGCGCAGACTAACCCCGACAGGCGCTACGCCCTACTCGACAGGGCCGTTCTCGCAGACTTCCTCGGCGTATCTATATCTTTGTTCACATCGCGCGGCTGGGAGATCAGCGAGCCCGGAGTCTTTCAGGGATCTCAACGAGAAGGCATATACCTCAAGCTCAGCTCCAACGGTCGTTACTACGAAGCCGTGCATTGCGTTACAGTGCCTCAATCCACAAAATGCTACGAGTTCTGCAAACACGACATTGTGCAAGGAGGTGAAGAGGAATGTCACAGATGCCTGTACTACCCGCCACAGGTTTCCAGCGATGAAGAGGAGGACATGGACGATGACGACGGCGATGACCATAGATGCAAGAGGAATTTTATGCTCATGGCGCTCATGGAACAGATGGAGGACGACAGCGACAGCGGCAGCGACAGCGAGTCTGCCGATGAATCCGAGGACGAGGATATGATGGTGAGCCACGGTGACGAGGTCGCTGCCAGCGACGAGGCCGCTGCCTCCGCCGCTGCCTCCGCCGCTGCCTCCGCCGCCGCCTCCGCCACCAACGACAAGGTCGCCGCCGGCCTCAACAACCCACTCGTTCAATCGTGGCAAAGCGCATGGGATAAGTGGAACGCCTGTCTGCGGTGGCTGGGAGACAAGTGGTGGGGAAACTCAAAGGAGAGCGACATAAGCGCCGCTATAATTGAGCGCCGTGGAATTGTAGTCTCCGAGCCCAGAGACGGCACGAAGATGGGAGCTATTTGTACTATATGGTGGATGAGCAACCCCAGCTCCGGTTATGAGTCTTGCGACATTGTGTTGAACCGCGGCGGAGTCTTTGCGTGTGATCGGCTGGCAACCGGATGGGTGAACGATCCCAGCATCATAATAGGTATCGTACAGCGCGATTGCGGGAATAAGAGACTGCTGCTCTCGCCGATGTCCGCGCCGAGAAACCAAATTCCAAAAGCCATCACGAGCAGCTACTTCAAAGACATGGAGGTGCACTTGGAGCTTGCTCGAATGCTGTACGGCCTGGGACTTGCATGGTGGGGAGCATACCCGTCTGAGACTGAGGCGATGAGGAGCAGCTGCATTTCCAACGCGCTGAAGACCGTGCATTCCCGCAAGTGGCCGGATGCGGTCAATAGACTGGCTCAACGGCGTTCCTACGACAGAACAAAGCACAAGATGGGTCTGGCTTTCGAACTGACAGGCGATGAGGATCAGACGTGTGGTCACCTTTTCTACGTGCTCGTCACCACCACGAATCCGGAGACTCGCGACCAGACTATAGTGAAATGGACGGTGGCTTTTAACCCAAGAGGTGTGTTCATGTTCTCAGAGAACACGGCAGCCCATGCCCCGATACACAAAAACATCCCGAGCGCCCTGAAGCACTTTACGCGAACGCAGCACGTGATGTTTTTGCGGGTGCTCGAGGTGTAAGTTTTTTGTCTTGTCGTGGGATACGATTTTTGTTGACCGTGAGCAAACACATGCATAGTTTCATTCATTCCCTTTCCTTTCTTTTCTCTTCTTTTTCCAGAGTTGTCTTTTCATGTGAACGCACTATGTGATAATTACTTGATACTTGAGTTGTATATTTCCCCCACTGAACCTCACCCCAACCTCCAAATGTTTGATTTGTACTGATGATCAACAATAAAGAAAAAGGCATTGAAACACACTGGGGCAGAATGTGGTTTTCTTTTTATTTCATTTCTCACAATTGCATTGCGCTTTTCTGTGTAACACACTCATCATCAGCAACAGACCACTACAAACCAGAAACAAAAGAAAAGAAAAGCAAGAAAGATAGCCTAACCATGACCGTTATCATAGTTAGTTAGTCACAGGAAAGCAATGAGCTGTGTTTCAGAGAACCGCTTTCCTGGACCACTCGGTTATTGAACGATCTGCGTAAGCACCACCACCACTTTCAAAGTCCATAGGTACCCTTCTGATCAACGCATCACATCCCAGGTTAGCGACCGCATTCATCACAGCAACCGTAGAGCCACGGTTTTCGATGGTATCACCGGACTCCTCGATTCCGCACATGTTCCTTTGTACACTCAGCAAGCTAGGTCCGTTCAGTGTAGTCAGCGTGAGAGACCCGCACACGTAGCCGATGTTTTCGCAGGGACTTTCGAGCAGCACTTTGACATATGGCGCATGCGCTCGCACGACAGCGTAATTGTCCGCGTACTCGGCCAAAGTACCGTACAGCGATGCCACAAAGGCTATGAGCTGATGCGAACAGTGCAGGTACCGCTCAGATTGAGGCATGTGGCGACGGTCTGGCTCCAGTGTATCCGCGAGCCGCGCCGCTTGATGGACCACATCCAGATTATCTCTTTGCGAGCACCACAGCAGCCTGATCAGTGCTCGGTGAACGTACGCATCTCTTTCAGGGTTCGTGCGTCGCGGTACGCAGACATTGCCGTCGGCGCACAACTGCAGACGCAACGCAGGCCGCCCCGCTTCTTCTATCGCACACTGAACTGTGAACTCCAGGCTGCACCGCTCGCAGTCGCACACCCATGTACGTGCCGCGCGCCCTGACCTGAGGTGTTCCAATGCACCTCTAGCTTCGGTCGCTGCAGCAAAACTCTCGGTGGTCATAAATGCAAGAACGTTGCTCAGCGCGAGCTTGCCGTCCTCTTCGTACGGGGGAAACGACCGATGGAAAGGGAGCTCGTCGGTGCCCGTGATCTTCACGTGAGGTAATTCTTTGGAGTGCGCAACGGTCCATTTTGACGATTGCTTTCAAGGTTCGTTTGTGAGGCACTTGGTCTTGTCAGCATTGAGTACAGCAAACTTGATGGGAGCTTTGGTCTTGGCGTTTCCCGCGTAGGCCTTCACGATCATTGAGTCCACTACAAACATAGGACTGCAATCCCCCCAGGGTGGGGGGATTGCAGATCCGCCAGATCCACTTGGAACGCAAAAGGCTGATAGGCCTTGGTGCTCGCAAGCAACGTGTGAGTAAACACGTACTCTCGCTGAGTAAAGGCCATGCTTATTTATTTTTTATTTTTTGTGGCATAGGGGTTTGCAGCTGAATGTAATGTTTTGTGGTGCTCTGCAGCACGAAGGCGTTTAAATACTACCATCTGCGGTCCTACCCCGTCCCCCTTTCCATGTCTCTACTTTTTTCCAATACGCTACGTTCACAACAATATACACACACACACGGGGTACCCATCTAGGTCACTGGTCATTTATTTGATTGAGACATGAGGCATGTTATGTTTTGCATACCAAGCAATACAATACAATACAATACAATACAGCAATGGCATGTGTACAAAAACAGTCACAGAGACATAGCTTGGTCTAGTGGTAGTAGTAGTAGTAGTACACTACTACTGGCACAGTACTACTACCACAGGTCCATGCTGATCTGTCCGTCGTGCAGATGCGTCGAAACGCGCTCCACCGAAGCAGCTGGTTGTTGCGCCTTGCGTGTTGCGTGATCGCCCAGAGTGTTTTTGCGCTTGCTGTGATGCCCGAGAAGCGCATCTCGAGGACTGCACCCGGTCTTGTGATCCGACTTGACCGTTTTCATTTTGAAGGCTCGCACCGCGCACTCCTCCGAGCCTTTCTGCTTTTTCACAGCGGACGTACCCGGGGTACGACTTTGACTCGGGCGATACGGTCCGTTTTCACGCGGGCCCGTGGACTGACTTGAGGTGTGGATTTCTGACAAGTCTGCGTGGGCACCGCTCGTATCCGTTTTCCCATCTCTCGATTCGTCTGATGCGCGTCCTTCCTCGTAGGCCTCCGCCTCCGCGATCTGAGGCACCCACCACCGATTGCGGATCGCGTCCGGTTTAACGGGGCTGCCCTGCCATAGGCTCCGGAGGGTCTGACTTTTCACCCCGGTCTGCGACGGATCGCGATCTGCAACGTTTGCGTGTGCTGCGACGAGGTCCTCCCACCACCTGCCGGTAGCCTGATGTGCGCCGTCACGTACGGCCATGCCGCTTATCCGAACTGCAGTGGTGGTAGCGGCGGTGGTGGTGGTGGCACTCGACTAGTTTGCGTGAAAACACAGCCTTTCAAGCCACAGTACCACGTTCAAGATCACCAAGGCGCAGAGAATCGCTGCCACGCTCTTGTCCAGACAACTGCCTACGATGCTCTCGGCCTCTGAGTCGCGCGCAGACATTTGAGCCGTGATTACCACCGCCTCGTAAGTTCTTCGTCTCTCCGGGAGGACGCGTGAGGGGTTGGGTGAGCTTGTTGGACCTTAGTATGGTGAAGTCTACCCACCTACGCTCTCGCTCTCTCTCTCTCACTTCAGTGCCAGCTGCGCCCCACGCATCAAGGCCCAGTACGCGGCATATGCAAGCGGCCCAAACGGCAGGGGCGAGGGGTCGGAGAGAGGGGTAAGGATCAGGTGCGCCGTGTTGTAGAGGATGGCGAACGCCGTCAGAGCGTACCAAAAGGAAGGGGTTGAATTGTACTTGTCGCACACTAGGAACGGCGTATGCTCCGGCTGCCCGAAGGCGCTCTTACCGCAACAGATGTTGCTGCCTGCGAGCGCGTCGGAAAGCTTCTTTTCTCTGTGCAGGGCCAGAGTCTCGCTCCTGTTTGTGGTGGTCAAAGCGAGAAGCTGTACCCGTTTAATTTTAGCTATCGCACTGCGCAGCTCGATCGCTGCGCTGGAAGTCAAGGCTCTCAGGTAAGCCGATAGGAAGATGTACTTGTAACCGATGAGCCACAGGCACGCTGAGCCTCTCGACCACGCCAGCGTGTAAACCATGTACAGAGACAGCAGGAGTGCGACGTAAGGTCTCACGACGTGGTACCGTGTTGCGCATGCCATTCCGTATCGAGGTTCTTCGACTACCATTTGTTCTGGCCTGCATAGTCTCAATCAATCCATCACTCCAGTCGCAGCAGCTTAAGAACACCCACGACATTAATCCAGGCAAAGGTCAGGACCGTGACAGTGACGAGCCGCGTGCGCGAGCTCTCGTATTGGTCCGAGCAAGAGAACCAAAAAAGGCTCCGATGAAGGTCCTCGCGTGGGGTCTCTCGAGTCTCTCTCCCGACACAGCACCGTGTGTAGTACAGCCAGGTGTGTGCGTAAGCCAGGAAAAACAAGGCGAAAAGACAGACGCGAACCGCGAGGGTGGTGCTCGCCACAGGATCGACCGACGCCTGCGGATTCGTGCCGGCGGATTCGTGCCGGCGGATTCGTGCCGGAGCTTCGGTGGGCAGAGCTGGCAAATGCAAAGGCGAGTCCCGCGATCAAAGCGGCGCACACCGCGAAAGACCAACTCGCTTCCGCCAGCCCCAGCGCGAACGCGAATCGTAACCTGGCCGCGTGTCCGAGCAGCGTGCTAAACACCAGGAGGGTGGAAATGGCTTTGAGCACAGTGACTGTAGCGACCTTGGCTCTGCGCACGCTTGCCCTAGTCTCGTTTATCCAACACGCAACTGGCGACAGATACAGCGGGTGCACATTCGCCACGGCGAACGCGCCTCTGTTCAGGGATGCAAACAAGACCAAGTCTTTGTCGGGAACAAACGTTTTGGGAAGCATCTTCGGCAGCCTGGGCACGTGAGACTACGGTAACTCTGCACACAGTAAAAGGATTGCAGCTCACACGGTTTCATTCGCTTAAAGCCATTTTATTTTATTTCATTTTATTTTATTTCATTTCATTTCATTTCATTTCATTTTATTTCATTTTATTTCATTACACACAATTACTGATCCCGCGCGCAGATCGGGACTCTGCGCAACGTGCGGCCACAAACGCCTTTTCTGCGTCCGTCATGCAGGACAGCGTTGCCCATTCTTTGTCTCGTAAGAACTCCTGAGATGTGGGTCTGTCTTTCGCATGAAACGCCAGGAGTTGGAGTACGATCCTCTTGGCAGGATCGCACCCCATCACATTGGGCATCAGCAGTTTCCTGGCGGCGTGCACATCGTCGGTCGACGGAGCGGACTTGTCGGGCACCACGGATGCAATCACTTCGCGCGTAGATTGGGATTTTGTTTCCCCAAAAGTGACCTTGCCTTCTATCACGTCCACAGCCAAAGCCCCCAGGCTCCACATGTCTATAGCGCAGGTGTATTCTGCGGTCAATCCGGGACAAAACAGCTCCGGGGCCCTGTAAGGCTGGGTGTCTTTTGTAAGCCTCTGGCGTAGTCAGCGATCTCAGAGGGCCGGTTTCGTTCTTTCACCAGCGCCCCTTTGCACGACTCGCCGTTCATGCACGCAGGTAGATCGGGGTCGTTGATCATGGTCGCGAGCAACGCTCGATCGTTGGTATTACGAGCCAAAAACCTACCGGAAAACGTGCGCTCGGCAAAGGAAGCCATGACAGGTCTCGGGTTCTTGGCTAAGAGCCTCATCACGGTCAGCGTCGGCGTGCAACGGACGCACATGGGGTTGGGGTTTTCTCGCACCTGACAGGATGAGCAGGGTGATTGGGGGTGGTTTTTCAGCAGGAATCTTCAGAAATATGACTGTGGAGAAGCATTAGACTGGATTTGGTCAAAATTAAGCGTTTCAGCGCCTGAAAAGCTCATTTTGGTCAAAAACCACATTGTCCCGGCAGAGGCTGCAAACTGCTCCCCCGGGCACGGGCAGGGTGATTGGGGGTGGTTTTCAGCAGGAATCTTCAGAAATATGACTGTGGAGAAGCATTAGACTGGATTTGGTCAAAATTAAGCGTTTCAGCGCCTGAAAAGCTCATTTTGGTCAAAAACCACATTGTCCCGGCAGAGGCTGCAAACTGCTCACCCCCCGGGAAGGGCAGGGTTATTGGGGATGGTTTTTCAGCAGGAATCTTCAGAAATATGACTGTGGCGAAGCATTAGACTGGATTTGGTCAAAATTAAGCGTTTCAGCGCCTGAAAATCTCATTTTGGTCAAAACCACATTGTCCCCGGCAGAGGCTGCAAACTGCTCCCCCGGGCACGGGCAGGGTGATTGGGGGTGATTTTCAGCAGGAATCTTCACAAATTTGACTGTGGAGAAGCAGTAGACTGGATTTGGTCAAAATTAAGCGTTTCAGCGCCTGAAAAGCTCATTTTGGTCAAAAACACAATTGTCCCGGCAGAGGCTGCAAACTGCTCCCCCCGGGCACGGGCAGGTTATTGGGGATGGTTTTTCAGCAGGAATCTTCAGAAATATGACTGTGGAGAAGCATTAGACTGGATTTGGTCAAAATTAAGCGTTTCAGCACCTGAAAAGCTCATTTTGGTCAAAAACCACATTGTGCCGGCAGAGGCTGCCAAACTGCTCCCCCGGGCACGGGCAGGGTGATTGGGGTGTTTTTTCAGCAGGAATCTTCACAAAATTTGACTGTGGAGAAGCATTAGACTGGATTTGGTCAAAATTAAGCGTTTCAGCGCCTGAAAAGCTCATTTTGGTCAAAAACCACATTGTGCCGGCAGAGGCTGCAAACTGCTCCCCCGGGCACGGGCAGGGTGATTGGGGGTGGTTTTTCAGCAGGAATCTTCAGAAATATGACTGCGGAGAAGCATTAGACTGGATTTGGTCAAAATTAAGCGTTTCAGCGCCTGAAAATCTCATTTTGGTCAAAAAACCACATTGTCCCGGCAGAGGCTGCAAACTGTTCTCCCCCGGGCACGGGCAGGTGATTGGGGATGGTTTTCAGCAGGAATCTTCACATATATGACTGTGGAGAAGCATTAGACTGGATTTTGTCAAATTAAGCGTTTCAGCGCCTGAAAAGCTCATTTTGGTCAAAAACCACATTGTCCCGGCAGAGGCTGCAAACTGCTCCCCCGGGCACAGGCAGGGTGATTGGGGGTGGTTTTCAGCAGGAATCTTCACAAATATGACTGTGGAGAAGCATTAGACTGGATTTGGTCAAAATTAAGCGTTTCAGCGCCTGAAAAGCTCATTTTGGTCAAAAACCACATTGTCCCGGCAGAGGCTGCAAACTGCTCCACCGGGCACGAGCAGGGTGATTGGGGGTGGTGGTTTTCAGCAGGAATCTTCACAAATATGACTGAGGAGAAGCATTAGACTGGATTTGGTCAAAATTAAGCGTTTCAGCGCCTGAAAAGCTCATTTTGGTCAAAAACCACATTGTCCCGGCAGAGGCTGCAAACTGCTCCCCGGGCACGGGCAGGGTTATTGGGGATGGTTTTCAGCAGGAATCTTCAGAATGACTGTGGAGAAGCATTAGACTGGATTTGGTCAAAATTAAGCGTTTCAGCGCCTGAAAAGCTCATTTTGGTCAAAAACCACATTGTCCCGGCAGAGGCTGCAAAACTCTCCCCCGGGCACGGGCAGGGTGATTGGGGGTGATTTTCAGCAGGAATCTTCACAAATATGACTGTGGAGAAGCATTAGACTGGATTTGGTCAAAATTAAGCGTTTCAGCGCCTGAAAAGCTCATTTTGGTCAAAAACCACATTGTCCCGGCAGAGGCTGCAAACTGCTCCCCCGGGCACGGGCAGGGTGATTGGGGGGTTTTCAGCAGGAATCTTCAGAAATATGACTGCGGAGAAGCATTAGACTGGATTTGGTCAAAATTAAGCGTTTCAGCGCCTGAAAAGTCATTTTGGTCAAAAACCACATTGTCCCGGCAGAGGCTGCAAACTGCCCCCCGGGCAAGGGCAGGGTGATTGGGGTGGTTTGCAGCAGGAATCTTCACAAATTTGACTGTGGAGAAGCATTAGACTGGATTTGGTCAAAATTAAGCGTTTCAGCCCTGAAAGCTCATTTTGTCAAAAACCACATTGTCCGGCAGAGGCTGCAACTGCTCCCCCGGGCACGGGCAGGGTGATTGGGGGTGATTTTAGCAAATCGTCAAAATATGACTGCGGAGACCATGAGACTGGATTGGTCAAAATTAAGCGTTTCAGCGCCTGAAAAGCTCTTTTGGTCCAAACCACATTGTCCCGGCAGGGCTGCCAACTGTCCCCCGAGGGCAGGGTGATTGGGGGTGCTTTTAGCAGGAATCTTCAAAATATGACTGGAGAACCATTGGATTTGGTCAAAATTAAGCGTTTCAGCGCCTGAAAAGCTCATTTTGGTCAAACCACATGTCCCGGCAGAGGCTGCAAACTGCTCCCCGGGCAGGGGTGTTGGGGGTGATTTTAAGCAGGAATCTTCAGAAATATGACTTGGAGAACATAGACTGGATTTGGTCAAAATTAAGCGTTTCAGCGCCTGAAAAGCTCATTTTGGTCCAAAACCACATTGTCCCGGCAGAGGCTGCAAACTGCCCCCCGGCACGGCGGGTGATTGGGGGTGATTTAAGCAGAATCT
>JAGFBZ010002995.1:0-11872 GCA_018398805.1 Hirundichthys speculiger
AAAAATGACAAAGTGTTGAAACACTTAGAAAAATTTCGGAGCAGTCGAAAAAATGACAAAGTGTTGAAACACTTAGAAAAATTTCGGAGCAGTCGAAAAAATGACAAAGTGTTGAAACACTTAGAAAAATTTCGACGCAGTCGAAAAAAATGACAAAGTGTTGAAACACTTAGAAAAATTTCCGAGCAGTCGAAAAAATGACAAAGTGTTGAAACACTTAGAAAAATTTCGGAGCAGTCGAAAAAATGACAAAGTGTTGAAACACTTAGAAAAATTTCCGAGCAGTCGAAAAAATGACAAAGTGTTGAAACACTTAGAAAAATTTCGGAGCAGTCGAAAAAATGACAAAGTGTTGAAACACTTAGAAAAATTTCGAGCAGTCGAAAAAAATGACAAAGTGTTGAAACACTTAGAAAAAATTTCGGAGCAGTCGAAAAAATGACAAAGTGTTGAAACACTTAGAAAAATTTTCCGAGCAGTCGAAAAAATGACAAAGTGTTGAAACACTTAGAAAAATTTCGGAGCAGTCGAAAAAAATGACAAAGTGTTGAAACACTTAGAAAAATTTCCGAGCAGTCGAAAAAATGACAAAGTGTTGAAACACTTAGAAAAATTTCCGAGCAGTCGAAAAAATGACAAAGTGTTGAAACACTTAGAAAAATTTCGGAGCAGTCGAAAAAATGACAAAGTGTTGAAACACTTAGAAAAATTTCGGAGCAGTCGAAAAAATGACAAAGTGTTGAAACACTTAGAAAAATTTCCGAGCAGTCGAAAAAATGACAAAGTGTTGAAACACTTAGAAAAATTTCGACGCAGTCGAAAAAATGACAAAGTGTTGAAACACTTAGAAAAATTTCCGAGCAGTCGAAAAAATGACAAAGTGTTGAAACACTTAGAAAAATTTCGAGCAGTCGAAAAAATGACAAAGTGTTTGAAACACTTAGAAAAATTTCGGAGCAGTCGAAAAAATGACAAAGTGTTGAAACACTTAGAAAAATTTTCGAGCAGTCGAAAAAATGACAAAGTGTTGAAACACTTAGAAAAATTTCCGAGACAGTCGAAAAAAATGACAAAGTGTTGAAACACTTAGAAAAATTTCCGAGAAGTCGAAAAAATGACAAAGTGTTTGAAACACTTAGAAAAATTTCGGAGCAGTCGAAAAAATGACAAAGTGTTGAAACACTTAGAAAAATTTCGGAGCAGTCGAAAAAATGACAAAGTGTTGAAACACTTAGAAAAATTTCGGAGCAGTCGAAAAAATGACAAGTGTTGAAACACTTAGAAAAATTTCCGAGTCGAAAAAATGACAAAGTGTTGAAACACTTAGAAAAATTTCGAGCAGTCGAAAAAATGACAAAGTGTTGAAACACTTAGAAAAATTTCGACGCAGTCGAAAAAATGACAAAGTGTTGAAACACTTAGAAAAATTTCGGAGCAGTCGAAAAAATGACAAAGTGTTGAAACACTTAGAAAAATTTCCGAGCAGTCGAAAAAATGACAAAGTGTTGAAAACACTTAGAAAAATTTCCGAGCAGTCGAAAAAATGACAAAGTGTTGAAACACTTAGAAAAATTTCCGAGCAGTCGAAAAAATGACAAAGTGTTGAAACACTTAGAAAAATTTCGGAGCAGTCGAAAAAATGACAAAGTGTTGAAACACTTAGAAAAATTTCGGAGCAGTCGAAAAAATGACAAAGTGTTGAAACACTTAGAAAAATTTCCGAGCAGTCGAAAAAATGACAAAGTGTTGAAACACTTAGAAAAATTTCGGAGCAGTCGAAAAAATGACAAAGTGTTGAAACACTTAGAAAAATTTCGACGCAGTCGAAAAAATGACAAAGTGTTGAAACACTTAGAAAAATTTCCGAGCAGTCGAAAAAATGACAAAGTGTTGAAACACTTAGAAAAATTTCGGAGCAGTCGAAAAAATGACAAAGTGTTGAAACACTTAGAAAAATTTCGGAGCAGTCGAAAAAATGACAAAGTGTTTGAAACACTTAGAAAAATTTCCGAGCAGTCGAAAAAATGACAAAGTGTTGAAACACTTAGAAAAATTTCGAGCAGTCGAAAAAATGACAAAGTGTTTGAAACACTTAGAAAAAATTTCGGAGCAGTCGAAAAAATGACAAAGTGTTGAAACACTTAGAAAAATTTCGGAGCAGTCGAAAAAATGACAAAGTGTTGAAACACTTAGAAAAATTTCGGAGCAGTCGAAAAAATGACAAAGTGTTGAAAACACTTAGAAAAATTTCCGAGAGCAGTCGAAAAAATGACAAAGTGTTGAAACACTTAGAAAAATTTCGGAGCAGTCGAAAAAATGACAAAGTGTTTGAAACACTTAGAAAAATTTCGAGCAGTCGAAAAAATGACAAAGTGTTGAAACACTTAGAAAAATTTCGGAGCAGTCGAAAAAATGACAAAGTGTTGAAACACTTAGAAAAATTTCGAGCAGTCGAAAAAATGACAAAGTGTTGAAACACTTAGAAAAATTTCCGAGCAGTCGAAAAAATGACAAAGTGTTGAAACACTTAGAAAAATTTCGACACAGTCGAAAAAATGACAAAGTGTTGAAACACTTAGAAAAATTTCGACGCAGTCGAAAAAATGACAAAGTGTTGAAACACTTAGAAAAATTTCGGAGCAGTCGAAAAAAAAATGACAAAGTGTTGAAACACTTAGAAAAATTTCGAGCAGTCGAAAAAATGACAAAGTGTTGAAACACTTAGAAAAATTTCGGAGCAGTCGAAAAAATGACAAAGTGTTGAAACACTTAGAAAAATTTCCGAGCAGTCGAAAAAATGACAAAGTGTTGAAACACTTAGAAAAATTTCCGAGCAGTCGAAAAAATGACAAAGTGTTGAAACACTTAGAAAAATTTCGGAGCAGTCGAAAAAATGACAAAGTGTTGAAACACTTAGAAAAAATTTCCGAGCAGTCGAAAAAATGACAAAGTGTTGAAACACTTAGAAAAATTTCGAGCAGTCGAAAAAATGACAAAGTGTTGAAACACTTAGAAAAATTTCGGAGCAGTCGAAAAAATGACAGTGTTGAAACACTTAGAAAAATTTCCGAGAAGTCGAAAAAATGACAAAGTGTTGAAACACTTAGAAAAATTTCGGAGCAGTCGAAAAAATGACAAAGTGTTGAAACACTTAGAAAAATTTCGAGCAGTCGAAAAAATGACAAAGTGTTGAAACACTTAGAAAAATTTCGTCGAAAAAAAAATGAAAAAAACTTTAGAAAAATTTCCGAGCAGTCGAAAAAATGACAAAGTGTTGAAACACTTAGAAAATTTTCGGAGCAGTCGAAAAAAAATGACAAAGTGTTGAAACACTTAGAAAAATTTCGGAGCAGTCGAAAAAATGACAAAGTGTTGAAAACACTTAGAAAAATTTCGAGCAGTCGAAAAAATGACAAAGTGTTGAAACACTTAGAAAAATTTCCGAGCAGTCGAAAAAATGACAAAGTGTTGAAACACTTAGAAAAATTTCGGAGCAGTCGAAAAAATGACAAAGTGTTGAAACACTTAGAAAAATTTCGGAGCAGTCGAAAAAATGACAGTGTTGAAACACTTAGAAAAATTTTCGGAGCAGTCGAAAAAATGACAAAGTGTTTGAAACACTTAGAAAAATTTCGAGCAGTCGAAAAAATGACAAAGTGTTGAAAACACTTAGAAAAATTTCGAGCAGTCGAAAAAATGACAAAGTGTTGAAACACTTAGAAAAATTTCCGAGCAGTCGAAAAAATGACAAAGTGTTGAAACACTTAGAAAAATTTCGGAGCAGTCGAAAAAATGACAAAGTGTTGAAACACTTAGAAAAATTTCGACGCAGTCGAAAAAATGACAAAGTGTTGAAACACTTAGAAAAATTTCGACGCAGTCGAAAAAATGACAAAGTGTTGAAACACTTAGAAAAATTTCGACGCAGTCGAAAAAATGACAAAGTGTTGAAACACTTAGAAAAATTTCGAGCAGTCGAAAAAATGACAAAGTGTTGAAACACTTAGAAAAATTTCGGAGCAGTCGAAAAAATGACAAAGTGTTGAAACACTTAGAAAAATTTCCGAGCAGTCGAAAAAAATGACAAAGTGTTGAAACACTTAGAAAAATTTCGAGCAGTCGAAAAAATGACAAAGTGTTGAAACACTTAGAAAAATTTCCGGAGCAGTCGAAAAAATGACAAAGTGTTGAAACACTTAGAAAAATTTCGAGCAGTCGAAAAAATGACAAAGTGTTGAAACACTTAGAAAAATTTCGGAGCAGTCGAAAAAATGACAAAGTGTTGAAACACTTAGAAAAATTTCCGAGAAGTCGAAAAAATGACAAAGTGTTGAAACACTTAGAAAAATTTCGGAGCAGTCGAAAAAATGACAAAGTGTTGAAACACTTAGAAAAATTTCGGAGCAGTCGAAAAAATGACAAAGTGTTGAAACACTTAGAAAAATTTCGGAGCAGTCGAAAAAATGACAAAGTGTTGAAACACTTAGAAAAATTTCGACGCAGTCGAAAAAATGACAAAGTGTTGAAACACTTAGAAAAATTTCCGAGCAGTCGAAAAAATGACAAAGTGTTTGAAACACTTAGAAAAATTTCGGAGCAGTCGAAAAAATGACAAAGTGTTGAAACACTTAGAAAAATTTCGAGCAGTCGAAAAAATGACAAAGTGTTGAAACACTTAGAAAAAATTTCCGAGCAGTCGAAAAAATGACAAAGTGTTGAAACACTTAGAAAAATTTCGGAGCAGTCGAAAAAATGACAAAGTGTTGAAACACTTAGAAAAATTTCGACGCAGTCGAAAAAATGACAAAGTGTTGAAACACTTAGAAAAATTTCGACGCAGTCGAAAAAATGACAAAGTGTTGAAACACTTAGAAAAATTTCCGAACAGTCGAAAAAATGACAAAGTGTTGAAACACTTAGAAAAATTTCGGAGCAGTCGAAAAAATGACAAAGTGTTGAAACACTTAGAAAAATTTCGACGCAGTCGAAAAAATGACAAAGTGTTGAAAAACACTTAGAAAAATTTCGAGCAGTCGAAAAAATGACAAAGTGTTGAAACACTTAGAAAAATTTCGGAGCAGTCGAAAAAATGACAAAGTGTTGAAACACTTAGAAAAATTTCGGAGCAGTCGTCGAAAAAAATGACAAAGTGTTGAAACACTTAGAAAAATTTCCGAGCAGTCGAAAAAATGACAAAGTGTTGAAACACTTAGAAAAATTTCCGAGCAGTCGAAAAAATGACAAAGTGTTGAAACACTTAGAAAAATTTCCGGAGCAGTCGAAAAAATGACAAAGTGTTGAAACACTTAGAAAAATTTCGGAGCAGTCGAAAAAATGACAGTGTTGAAACACTTAGAAAAATTTCGGAGCAGTCGAAAAAATGACAAAGTGTTGAAACACTTAGAAAAATTTCGGAGCAGTCGAAAAAATGACAAAGTGTTGAAACACTTAGAAAAATTTCCGAACAGTCGAAAAAATGACAAAGTGTTGAAACACTTAGAAAAATTTCGGAGCAGTCGAAAAAATGACAAAGTGTTGAAACACTTAGAAAAATTTCGACGCAGTCGAAAAAATGACAAAGTGTTGAAACACTTAGAAAAATTTCGGAGCAGTCGAAAAAATGACAAAGTGTTGAAACACTTAGAAAAATTTCCGAACAGTCGAAAAAATGACAAAGTGTTGAAACACTTAGAAAAATTTCCGAGAAGTCGAAAAAATGACAAAGTGTTGAAACACTTAGAAAAATTTCGAGCAGTCGAAAAAATGACAAAGTGTTGAAACACTTAGAAAAATTTCGGAGCAGTCGAAAAAAATGACAAAGTGTTGAAACACTTAGAAAAATTTCCGAGAAGTCGAAAAAATGACAAAGTGTTGAAACACTTAGAAAAATTTCGGAGCAGTCGAAAAAATGACAAAGTGTTTGAAACACTTAGAAAAATTTCGAGCAGTCGAAAAAATGACAAAGTGTTGAAACACTTAGAAAAATTTCCGAGAAGTCGAAAAAATGACAAAAGTGTTGAAACACTTAGAAAAATTTCGGAGCAGTCGAAAAAATGACAAAGTGTTGAAACACTTAGAAAAATTTCGAGCAGTCGAAAAAATGACAAAGTGTTGAAACACTTAGAAAAATTTCCGAGCAAGTCGAAAAAATGACAAAGTGTTGAAACACTTAGAAAAATTTCGAGAAGTCGAAAAAATGACAAAGTGTTGAAACACTTAGAAAAATTTCGACGCAGTCGAAAAAATGACAAAGTGTTGAAACACTTAGAAAAATTTCGGAGCAGTCGAAAAAATGACAAAGTGTTGAAACACTTAGAAAAATTTCGAGCAGTCGAAAAAATGACAAAGTGTTGAAACACTTAGAAAAATTTCCGAGAAGTCGAAAAAATGACAAAGTGTTGAAACACTTAGAAAAATTTCGGAGCAGTCGAAAAAATGACAAAGTGTTGAAACACTTAGAAAAATTTCGGAGCAGTCGAAAAAATGACAAAGTGTTGAAACACTTAGAAAAATTTCCGAGCAAGTCGAAAAAAAATGACAAATGTTTGAAACACTTAGAAAAATTTCGAGAAGTCGAAAAAATGACAAAAACTTGAAAATTTCGAGAAAAATTCGAAAAAATTAGCAAACGAAAAAATGACAAAGTGTTGAAACACTTAGAAAAATTTCCGAGAAGTCGAAAAAATGACAAAGTGTTGAAACACTTAGAAAAATTTCCGAGCAGTCGAAAAAATGACAAAGTGTTGAAACACTTAGAAAAATTTCGGAGCAGTCGAAAAAATGACAAAGTGTTGAAACACTTAGAAAAATTTCCGAGAAGTCGAAAAAATGACAAAGTGTTGAAACACTTAGAAAAATTTCGGAGCAGTCGAAAAAATGACAAAGTGTTGAAACACTTAGAAAAATTTCGGAGCAGTCGAAAAAATGACAAAGTGTTGAAACACTTAGAAAAATTTCCGAGAAGTCGAAAAAATGACAAAGTGTTGAAACACTTAGAAAAATTTCGGAGCAAGTCGAAAAAATGACAAAGTGTTGAAAACACTTAGAAAAAATTTCGAGCAGTCGAAAAAATGACAAAGTGTTTGAAACACTTAGAAAAATTTCGGAGCAGTCGAAAAAATGACAAAGTGTTGAAACACTTAGAAAAATTTCCGAGAAGTCGAAAAAATGACAAAGTGTTGAAACACTTAGAAAAATTTCGAGCAGTCGAAAAAATGACAAAGTGTTGAAACACTTAGAAAAATTTCGGAGCAGTCGAAAAAATGACAAAGTGTTGAAACACTTAGAAAAATTTCGAGAGCAGTCGAAAAAATGACAAAGTGTTGAAACACTTAGAAAAATTTCCGAGAAGTCGAAAAAATGACAAAGTGTTGAAACACTTAGAAAAATTTCGGAGCAGTCGAAAAAATGACAAAGTGTTGAAACACTTAGAAAAATTTCGAGAAGTCGAAAAAATGACAAAGTGTTGAAACACTTAGAAAAATTTCGAGAAGTCGAAAAAATGACAAAGTGTTGAAACACTTAGAAAAATTTCCGAGAAGTCGAAAAAAATGACAAAGTGTTGAAACACTTAGAAAAATTTCGGAGCAGTCGAAAAAATGACAGTGTTGAAACACTTAGAAAAATTTCGAGAAGTCGAAAAAATGACAAAGTGTTGAAACACTTAGAAAAATTTCCGAGCAGTCGAAAAAATGACAAAGTGTTGAAACACTTAGAAAAATTTCCGGAGCAGTCGAAAAAATGACAAAGTGTTGAAACACTTAGAAAAATTTCGGAGCAGTCGAAAAAATGACAAAGTGTTGAAACACTTAGAAAAATTTCCGAGAAGTCGAAAAAATGACAAAGTGTTGAAACACTTAGAAAAATTTCTGAGCAGTCGAAAAAATGACAAAGTGTTGAAACACTTAGAAAAATTTCGGAGCAGTCGAAAAAATGACAAAGTGTTGAAACACTTAGAAAAATTTCCGAGCAGTCGAAAAAATGACTAAATGTTGAAACACTTAGAAAAATTTGAGAAGTCGAGAAAATGACAAAGTGTTGAAACACTTAGAAAAATTTCCGAGAAGTCGAAAAAATGACAAAGTGTTGAAACACTTAGAAAAAATTTCGGAGCAGTCGAAAAAATGACAAAGTGTTGAAACACTTAGAAAAATTTCGAGAAGTCGAAAAAATGACAAAGTGTTGAAACACTTAGAAAAATTTCGGAGCAGTCGAAAAAATGACAAAGTGTTGAAACACTTAGAAAAATTTCGAGAGCAAGTCGAAAAAATGACAAAGTGTTGAAACACTTAGAAAAATTTCGGAGCAGTCGAAAAAATGACAAAGTGTTGAAACACTTAGAAAAATTTCCGAGAAGTCGAAAAAATGACAAAGTGTTGAAACACTTAGAAAAATTTCCGAGCAGTCGAAAAAATGACAAAGTGTTGAAACACTTAGAAAAATTTCGAGCAGTCGAAAAAATGACAAAGTGTTGAAACACTTAGAAAAATTTCGGAGCAGTCGAAAAAAATGACAAAGTGTTGAAACACACTTAGAAAAATTTCCGAGCAGTCGAAAAAATGACAAAGTGTTGAAACACTTAGAAAAATTTCGAGAAGTCGAAAAAATGACAAAGTGTTGAAACACTTAGAAAAATTTCGGAGCAGTCGAAAAAATGACAAATGTTTGAAACACTTAGAAAAAATTTCGAGAAGTCGAAAAAATGACAAAGTGTTGAAACACTTAGAAAAATTTCGAGAAGTCGAAAAAATGACAAAGTGTTGAAACACTTAGAAAAATTTGAGAAGTCGAAAAAATGACAAAGTGTTGAAACACTTAGAAAAATTTCCGAGAAGTCGAAAAAATGACAAAGTGTTGAAACACTTAGAAAAATTTCGGAGCAGTCGAAAAAAATGACAAAGTGTTGAAAACACTTAGAAAAATTTCCGAGCAAGTCGAAAAAATGACAAAGTGTTGAAACACTTAGAAAAATTTCGGAGCAGTCGAAAAAATGACAAAGTGTTGAAACACTTAGAAAAATTTCGGAGCAGTCGAAAAAATGACAAAGTGTTGAAACACTTAGAAAAATTTCCGAGAAGTCGAAAAAATGACAAAGTGTTGAAACACTTAGAAAAATTTCGGAGCAGTCGAAAAAATGACTAAGTGTTGAAACACTTAGAAAAATTTCCGAGAGGTCGAAAAAATGACAAAGTGTTGAAACACTTAGAAAAATTTCCGAGAAGTCGAAAAAATGACAAAGTGTTGAAACACTTAGAAAAATTTCGGAGCAGTCGAAAAAATGACAAAGTGTTGAAACACTTAGAAAAATTTCGGAGAAGTCGAAAAAATGACAAAGTGTTGAAACACTTAGAAAAATTTCCGAGCAGTCGAAAAAATGACAAAGTGTTGAAACACTTAGAAAAATTTCGAGAAGTCGAGAAAATGACAAAGTGTTTGAAACACTTAGAAAAATTTCGAGAAGTCGAAAAAATGACAAAGTGTTGAAACACTTAGAAAAATTTCCGAGCAGTCGAAAAAATGACAAAGTGTTGAAACACTTAGAAAAATTTCGGAGCAGTCGAAAAAATGACAAAGTGTTGAAACACTTAGAAAAATTTCCGAGAAGTCGAAAAAATGACAAAGTGTTGAAACACTTAGAAAAATTTCGAGCAGTCGAAAAAATGACAAAGTGTTGAAACACTTAGAAAAATTTTCGGAGCAGTCGAAAAAATGACAAAGTGTTGAAACACTTAGAAAAATTTCCGAGAAGTCGAAAAAATGACAAAGTGTTGAAACACTTAGAAAAATTTCGGAGCAGTCGAAAAAATGACAAAGTGTTGAAACACTTAGAAAAAATTTCGGAGCAGTCGAAAAAATGACAAAGTGTTGAAACACTTAGAAAAATTTCCGAGAAGTCGAAAAAATGACAAAGTGTTGAAACACTTAGAAAAATTTCCGAGCAGTCGAAAAAAATGACAAAGTGTTGAAACACTTAGAAAAATTTCGGAGCAGTCGAAAAAATGACAAAGTGTTGAAACACTTAGAAAAATTTCCGAGAGGTCGAAAAAATGACAAAGTGTTGAAACACTTAGAAAAATTTCCGAGAAGTCGAAAAAATGACAAAGTGTTGAAACACTTAGAAAAATTTCCGAGCAGTCGAAAAAATGACAAAGTGTTGAAACACTTAGAAAAATTTCGGAGCAGTCGAAAAAATGACAAAGTGTTGAAACACTTAGAAAAATTTCCGAGAAGTCGAAAAAATGACAAAGTGTTTGAAACACTTAGAAAAATTTCGGAGCAGTCGAAAAAAAAAAAAAAAAAAATGACAGTGTTGAAACACTTAGAAAAATTTCCGAGAAGTCGAAAAAATGACAAAGTGTTGAAACACTTAGAAAAATTTCCGAGCAGTCGAAAAAATGACAAAGTGTTGAAACACTTAGAAAAATTTCGAGCAGTCGAAAAAATGACAAAGTGTTTGAAACACTTAGAAAAAATTTCGGAGCAGTCGAAAAAATGACAAAGTGTTGAAACACTTAGAAAAATTTCCGAGAAGTCGAAAAAATGACAAAGTGTTGAAACACTTAGAAAAATTTCGAGCAGTCGAAAAAAATGACAAAGTGTTGAAACACTTAGAAAAATTTCGAGAGCAGTCGAAAAAATGACAAAGTGTTGAAACACTTAGAAAAATTTCGGAGCAGTCGAAAAAATGACAAAGTGTTGAAACACTTAGAAAAATTTCCGAGCAGTCGAAAAAATGACTAAATGTTGAAACACTTAGAAAAATTTGAGAAGTCGAGAAAATGACAAAGTGTTGAAACACTTAGAAAAATTTCTGAGCAGTCGAAAAAATGACTAAATGTTGAAACACTTAGAAAAATTTGAGAAGTCGAGAAAATGACAAAGTGTTGAAACACTTAGAAAAATTTCGAGAAGTCGAAAAAATGACAAAGTGTTGAAACACTTAGAAAAAATTTCGAGAAGTCGAAAAAATGACAAAGTGTTGAAACACTTAGAAAAATTTCCGAGAAGTCGAAAAAATGACAAAGTGTTGAAACACTTAGAAAAATTTCGGAGCAGTCGAAAAAAATGACAAAAGTGTTGAAACACTTAGAAAAATTTCCGAGAAGTCGAAAAAATGACAAAGTGTTGAAACACTTAGAAAAATTTCGGAGCAGTCGAAAAAATGACAAAGTGTTGAAACACTTAGAAAAATTTCGGAGCAGTCGAAAAAATGACAAAGTGTTGAAACACTTAGAAAAATTTCGAGCAGTCGAAAAAATGACAAAGTGTTGAAACACTTAGAAAAATTTCGGAGCAGTCGAAAAAATGACAAAGTGTTGAAAACACTTAGAAAAATTTCCGAGAAGTCGAAAAAATGACAAAGTGTTGAAACACTTAGAAAAATTTCCGAGCAGTCGAAAAAATGACAAAGTGTTGAAACACTTAGAAAAATTTCGGAGCAGTCGAAAAAATGACAAAGTGTTGAAACACTTAGAAAAATTTGAGAAGTCGAGAAAATGACAAAGTGTTGAAACACTTAGAAAAATTTCTGAGCAGTCGAAAAAATGACTAAATGTTGAAACACTTAGAAAAATTTCGAGAAGTCGAGAAAATGACAAAGTGTTGAAACACTTAGAAAAATTTCCGAGAAGTCGAAAAAATGACAAAGTGTTGAAACACTTAGAAAAATTTCCGAGCAGTCGAAAAAATGACAAAGTGTTGAAACACTTAGAAAAATTTCGGAGCAGTCGAAAAAATGACAAAGTGTTGAAACACTTAGAAAAATTTCCGAGAAGTCGAAAAAATGACAAAGTGTTGAAACACTTAGAAAAATTTCGGAGCAGTCGAAAAAATGACAAAGTGTTGAAACACTTAGAAAAATTTCGGAGCAGTC
>JAGFBZ010002996.1:0-113992 GCA_018398805.1 Hirundichthys speculiger
TCTCCTGAATATTATGACTTTTTGACGCTCCTTCCCGACCCCTCCCCTTTCCAAACAACACCTTTGGCTCCAGACCAGGGGTCACTGGCTTACGCACACACATACACATGTACACACACACACTTCCCTCCCCCTGCCCAACTGCCTCCGCTGGCTCCTGGATGTTTTTACCCCCCCACGCTGGACGGACTGGGCACTCGCGCACAGACTGTTTAGCTGGACACTCCCCCTCCCCCACCTCTTTCCTGACCCATATGATGTCTTCGTAATAAGTTTGTTATGCTTGTGCTGAGGTTTTTTTTGTTGTGAATCCCACAACATGTGCCTCTGATCAAGGACATGTGGTGTGAGACACCTCTTTTTTATCCTCTCCCCCCCCCCATCCCCTATGTGATCATATTTTCTTCTGCTAAAAGTGCCCTGGCCAGAGGGTGGTGTACTTGGGCATGTGCTTGAGTGTACTACTCTCTGACACGGTAGAAGCGCTTTTATAGCGCTGACCCAAGCACCGTTGACCCCTGTCCATATGTTGTTGTTGCTGTTTCTGTATGTTTCTCTTGGACGGTGTACTGGGAAGACAAATTTCACTGTGTTGGGACGCTGGCTCAGTGACAATAATAAATCTGATTCTGATTCTGATCATTAATTTATAATTGTAATTTTTTAAATAAAATAGGTTATTTAAAAAAATAACCTATTTTATTTAAAAAATTACAATTATATAAATAAAATAGGTTATTCTGAACATAGCCTAGAAAGGGAACGGTAAGAAAGTGGCCTGGCTCTGGTTTCTACCCCGTTTTTTTAATGTATTCAGGTAACGCATTATGTTCCAATGAAACTGTCTATATCAACATCATCATTTTTAACTACTTGAAAGTTTTTGTTTTGTTTTTTAAGCAAGATTTAACCATTAAATACTTAAATTACACATTTACTCGTTCTGTCTTTCCTTCACCGCTGCAGCCGTCTTGTTTCTGCAGAAAGCCATGATTGCAAAAAAAAAAGAAAAAGTTCAAATTCAACATAGAAAAGGAGGAAAATCTCAAGTTGATGGATCCAACTGTGAACCTCTGATCTGAAACCGCAAACTTCAGTCCTTCAGTGTTTCCAGGAAGATGTCACCTGTCTTCTGTGCGTATGTAGTGAATGTAATCTTATCTGCAGTCATCTGCTGCGGTGGCAGCATCAGAGCCAGAGAGAGCTGGCTCTGGTCTGGGACCATTCTGTCATTGTTGGCATGTCTTGAAAATGGCGGAATTGCTTCGGATTGGAAGGTAAAAACACCCAAGTTTAAAAAAAAAAAAAAAGGATGAAAAAAAGAAGTTGGTAAAGTTTATGGTCACAGAGCTCTGAGATGTAAACTGAAGCTCTAAAGCTCAGGAACCACTGCCATGGACGTTCTAGATGTTTCCCTGCTTGAACACACCTGATTCAGCTGAATGGATCATCACCAGCAATGATCCATTGTGAGACAGGTGTGCCAGAGCAAGGAAACACCTGAAACATTTGATGACCATGACGAACACTGCTCTAGTGAAGGAGTTAACCCCCCCACACACGTCCATGTTGCGGGGTGTGGCGACCACGTTGGCAGCTACGGAGGTGGATGGTGAAAAACAAGTCAAGGGAACGTGAGTCATAAGAAGCCAAAAGACACAGAAATAGAAAAACGGAAAATAACAAATCAACTTACACTTATCTTGCCTTTTTTTTTTAACACATTAGGAAGCCAATAGTAAATGTTCATGATGTCACAGAGGAGCAGTGGATTAAAAACTTTAACTTACTTCTCCAGCTTTTGACAAGTTGTGAAGTGATTACTTCTCATGTTCAATTAAATTTTAGTTAGGGGTGCACGATAACTATCGGGCCATAACAGGAAATTATGACGTCATCCCGATAAGTCCGATGTCACGACGAATAGCCCCGATAACATTTATATTTCTGTCAACATGGCAGTGCCTCGCTCCCTCTGAGCCTCGAATGACCGGGAGGGAGTAAATATTATGTTCAAGTAACGTCGGCAAAATCAGAAAAAAAAACGATTAGTCAATAAGGAAAACCAAGAATACCCCCTCATGCCAGAAAACAACTAGTTAACTCGGTCATAATTTTGGTAGTTGCTGACTTAAATTGATATTCGCAGTATTCTCCCGCATGTTACACATAAAAAAGAAAAAAATAGAAAAGGCTGAAATAACGACTAGCAAACGAGGAAACGACGGAATTTACGTTACACCTTGAATGCTGCATGCATTGTGCTGATCACAACAAACATGGCGGCGCGGAACTCCGTTAAAGTTTCAGAAGAAGATAGTTTGGTGGTTATTTGTGACGAATCCTCCGAGCGAATTCTACGAGGAGGGAAGCACAAGCTTTAATACGTAAAACCTGATCAGCCACCTACAACATAGCAATCGCTTCCATGGAGTTTTGAAATCGCGCTTACGTGAGCTAACGGAAGCTAATGCTAACGTGCCCAATCCAGCAGCAGTCTCCCCTCTCCTCTCCCTCATTCCTCTCATCTAAAGCTTCCATGAGATTAAAAAATAAAAACTACTGAACCTCATTTACTTTAATTAAAGGTATTAATTTAAATGGAACCACAAGCCAAAATCCTTTAAATGTTAATCTTTTTCAGTTTGTAATTCTGATGCATGTATTTCCATCAGTTCAAGGAGCCTTTATTTTTTATATCAGTCAGTAATGAACCTTATTTAAGTTAATGTGAGATATCAAATAGGTTTGTTTGATAGCTTTACGAAAATGTTTGAGAGGCTTGCCAATAGTTTTTCATTGGAAAAAATAAACATCTATTCATTTAAAAAGTCAAAACTGTTTTTGATTTTGTTCATAGTATTGATGTAATGATCTTAGGTATATGCGTGTGTTATCGGTTATCGGCCGTTAGGAGCTGAAAGTTATCGGTTATCTGTATCGGTTTTAAAAAACAGTTTTCGTGCATCCCTAATTTTAGTGCAACTCAAAGATGTTGGTCTGCATTATAAACATGAGTGTTCCTGCAGAACACCAAGTGTGACTCTTTTTAGTACAGTCATGGCCAAATGTTTTGAGAATGACACAAACATTACATTTTCACAAAGTCTGCTGCTTCAGAGTTTTTATATGTTTTTGTCAGGTGTTTCTATGTTATAATAAAATACAATTAGAAGCATTTCATTAGATTCAAAAGCTTTTATTGAGAACTTCTGGATTTGGTCCAGAATTTGATGAACAGCATGCCAGGGAGAATTGCAAAGGTCTTGAAAAAGAAGGGTCAGGACTGCAAATATTGACTTATTGCATGAATTATGTGTTATTCTTAATAAAAGCTTTTGAAACTGATTAAATGCTTCTAATTGTATTTATATATAACATAGAAACACCTGGCAAAAACATGTAAAAACTCTGAAGCAGCAGACTTTGTGAAAATGTGATATTTGTGTCATTCTCAAAACTTTTGGCCATGACATTATGCAAGCTGCAGATGCAAAAAAAAAAAAAAAATGTTTCTATTACAGTTTTGCAAAATATTCCTTTTTTAGATTCGCCAGAAAAACCACCTCAATTTTTTCCAGATACATTTTCTATTTGCAATTCAGTTTGTTCAAGTTAAAGAGTGATAGAAGCACAACTCCTGTTTGGATCTGTCGAGGTTTTTTTTTTTTTTTTTTTTTTTTTTTGGATGAAGCACGGCACCTCCCCATTAAATGTTCCAACGTTAGTTTCAGTTTATTTTAATGAGTGGTATGGGCTGTGATCTGAACAAGAATGAGCAAGACAAGTGGGACAACTGAAGAGAGATTGGGTGGGAAACAGAGACTGAGAGAGGATGGAGGAAAAAGAGCAAAGGGAGGATAAAGTGAGTCCCTCTGCTGTAGCCACCAGGGTCCTCATTACTCCTGAACACTCCCCTACCACTCTTTAAAGAGAGCTAAAATAAAATAAACTGGCATCAGTACCCCCCCCCCACCCATCCAACACATCTCTTCCTCTAACCATCTCTCCCTCCTCTTCCTCCTCCTCCTCCTCTCCTCTTTCTCTCCCCCACTTTTCCATCCATTCCTCCCTCCTCCAGATTGCTTTTGATTAAAGCTACAAAAGCCGAGGAGAAAACAGCTTTACACCAACGCAGCTATATTTATCCTGCCAAACAAGCAAGCACCACCAGGGACAGAGGAAGTGTGTGCACACACTCACACACACTCACACACACACACACACAAAACAAAGAAAGCAAAACACTGTCTCATGTGGGACGTTACAGCTTTGGTGAAAGCCTCCACCAATCTGTGATTTTCTGCAGCCAGACTGACAAGGTGGACGGCTTCCAGGTCCACACTGCAGCGAGACTCCGGACGTGGACCGTAGCCACACGGGAGACTTGAGGCGTTCGTATCGAGTACCGCCGGAGAGTCTTCACGCTATGTTCAATGTTAAAAAATATTCACAGGAGTAAAACTTTCAGAGAACTACCAGTGAAGTAGAGTTTCTGCCAGATAAACGCTTCAGTGTTTCAGCTCTACGACGAGCCGACCAGAACTTTTACTCGCACATCTGATCCAAAGCAGTGAAGGTCTGAGACTCTTTTCATCTATAACTTTAAGTAATGGATGATTAACCCGTGATGTCACCCACAGGATGACGTTGAAGCCTCTTCTTCCTCGTACTGCACGACACCGCGTATTGAAGGGATGGAACCAGCAGCGCTGCTGGTTAGCTTGTGTTAACACAGGATGATAACTCATTTTACTTTAAATTCATTTTGATTAGGGCTGGGCAAGTTAACGCGTTATCGCGTTAACTCATTCATTTATTAACGCCGACATTTATTTTATTGCACGTCAACGCGCAATAAAATAAAAGACTTTATTTTGAAAAGTCTGTTACTGGCTTCTGCGGAACCGGAAGACAATTGGCAGGTAAACATGCGGAAAAGCTAAAACAGACATGGAGAACGGTAAAAATCTGTGAACTTTACAGTTCAGCTAGCAACTCAGTTAGCAATATTAACAATTCTGTCTAAAAAAAATATTCTAGACTGCAACAAATCTTTCTCGTCATTCCTCCATGTTGCATCAGATCTGCTCCATGTGTTCACTGTCCTGCTGTTCTCTAGCTGGTTACTGCAGTGCGGCTCCATCTAGTGGCACAGATGTGTAATGACAACAGAAAGTCCAGTCCTCGATTATAAAACAAATTCAGTTCTGTGGCCCGTTTTTTAATTTCGTATTTTTGATCCAAGTCTAAAATTGAAATATAAAAAAACAGTAATTTTTTTTTTGTTTTTTGTGTTAGATTAAAAAACAAAAAACGTAATAAAATGTCACTTTTTAATTTTTTTTATTTTTGATTGACAAAAAAATGGAAAGAATGAATGATACATGGATTGGTAAAGTTACTGAACTTTAACATGGACATTTTCATTTTAAAGTTCTCCCAGACGGAGGATTCAATAGAAACAAGGTTATTTGTAACAACTGACAAGTTGAACTCCCCGTTAAAAGTTTCTGCTGTTACCTCAGAAATTACCTGTTTTAATGTTCTGATTGTGCTGAGACACAATCATTTTGTTGGATTTTGTTTGTACACTTTTTCTTAATTTTTTATAAAAATGGGATGACATTAATGCCCTGGCAGTGGCAATAAGCTTTATTTAATCTTATATTTTTTAAAATGAGATTTAGATTAAATGTGTTACTGACAAGTGCTGATGTTAAAAGTGTTATGACACTTTAGTTCATATGGCAGCACATTTTAATAAAAGTGCATTTTACGCTACCTTTGAATACATTTTTTGATTTTGCGTATACAATGCGATTAATCAAGATTAATCAGGGAAATAATGCAATTAATCACGATTAAAAATTTTAATCATTGCCCAGCCCTAATCTTGATCAAATCTGTCCAGAATCCTCATTTCAAGTGTCACTACTGAAACAAGCCCTTCCAGGGTTGTTCCCTCGCAGCGCTCGGTGGTCCCTCCGGTCCCGTTCACCCTGTAAAATGTCAGACTCCCAATACAACTCTGGAGTCCTGCCACGTGCAGAAGACACTGCTAACGTGGAGGAGTACAGGTTGGTGGGGAAGAAGGGCTCTGATGTGGGCATGGAACTGGACAGCAGGACATCTGTATCAGAGCAACGGGTGCTGAGAAGGTCCTGGTCCTGGACGATCCACCATCCTGCTCCACCGACAGACTGAGGAGGTCATTCCTCCCTCACACCATCTGGCTCCTTAAATCCACTCAGGGAGGAGGAAGTAGAAAATTTCTCAGTGGTCTGAACTGCACTACTGTACACGTCCCTCATAATAAACACTCTGCTTTCCAATGAACTTTTTAAAAAAAAGTACTTTTTCCTCATTACTTTTATATACCGTATTTGTCCACAGACGGAGGACCGAGTCCACAGACGGAGGACCGAGTCCACAGACGGAGGACCGAGTCCACAGAGGGAGGACCGAGTCCAGAGGGAGGACCGAGTCCAGAGATGGAGGACCGAGTCCAGAGATGGAGGACCGAGTCCAGAGATGGAGGACCGAGTCCAGAGAGGGAGGAACGAGACCACAGATGGAGGATCGAGACCACAGAGGGAGGAACGAGACCACAGATGGAGGATCGAGACCACAGAGGGAGGAACGAGACCACAGATGGAGGATCGAGTCCACAGAGGGAGGAACGAGACCACAGATGGAGGATCGAGTCCACAGATGGAGGATCGAGTCCACAGAGGGAGGAACGAGTCCACAGAGGGAGGAACGAGTCCACAGAGGGAGGAACGAGTCCACAGAGGGAGGAACGAGTCCACAGATGGAGGACCAAGTCCACAGAGGGAGGACCGAGATCACAGAGGGAGGAACGAGACCACAGAGGGAGGATCGAGTCCACAGAGGGAGGATCGAGTCCACAGAGGGAGGATCGAGTCCACAGAGGGAGGAACTAGTCCACAGAGGGAGGATCGAATCCACAGAGGGAGGATCGAGTCCACAGAGGAGGGAGGAACGAGTCCACAGAGGGAGCGAGACCACAGAGGGAGGAACGAGTCCACAGAGGGAGCGAGACCACAGAGGGAGGAACGAGACCACAGAGGGAGGAACGAGTCCACAGAGGGAGGATCGAGTCCACAGAGGGAGGAACTAGTCCACAGAGGGAGGATCGAGTCCACAGAGGTATGGCGCGGGATCGGGGCCAAATTTAAGACTATTGCGCAGCCGGCGGTGTCTACATCCTTGTCGCAGGAGGCTATGTCCAATCCGAAACCGGCTATTATTCTGATCACTGATAGGCCTGCATCAACAACTGAGTGGCCGGCGCCGGCAACTGAGCAGGCGACTACTCACGTTACTTGGTCGGTAACCTTCGTGTCGAACCCAGCAACTCATTGGATCGCCTACTGTCGCTGACGTGCGTTATCATTGGAGAGGCTAACGACTAGCATGCCTAGGCTGGTCACCCACCGGATTGTCTACTCCCTCTGTTATCCATTAGCATGGATAGGCTGGCGTTAGCATTGGAGAGGCTGGCGACTAGCATTCCGAGGCTGGTCACCCACCGGATTGTCTACTCCCTTTGTTATCCATTAGCATGGATAGGCTGGCGTTAGCATTGGAGAGGCTGGCGACTAGCATTCCTAGGCTGGTCACCCCACCGGATTGCTGGCGTTAGCATTGGAGAGGCTGGCGACTAGCATTCCTAGGCTGGTCACCCACCGGATTGTCTACTCCCTTTGTTATCCATTAGCATGGATAGGCTGGCGTTAGCATTGGAGAGGCTGGCGACTAGCATTCCTAACTGCGGTCAAGCCAGCCGTCTCTCCTTTTTGCGAAGTCAAGCGAGCCGCTCCAACATTTCAAGTGCTCATGTGTTACAGGCTTTACGGTAAATGGACGGCTGCGGGTGAGAAAGTCAGCGCTAGGAGGCCACAGCGTGTATTAATATCCGGTTTTCAAAATAAAATGTGAGTTATTGAAAGGCGTGTAAGTGTGATCTTTACTAGTTTTGAATCATTATGTCACATGACCTAGAGGCTATTGAAATAAATTAATGATAAGGAATGTTTAAATGGAATAGAAAGAGGTGTATCTCAACCAGCCAGTGTAGTACTGTGATCATGCACTGATTTTGAGTCATTAGGTCACATGACCTGGAAGCTATTGAGCTAAAATGCTAATATTTATTTTAAAAAATTAACATAAAATATTAGAAATGTTAAAAAAAGAATAAAAAGAGGTGTATCTCAACCAGCCAGTGTAGTACTGTGATCCTGCACTTATTTTGAGTCATTAGGTCACATGACCTGGAAGCTATTGAGCTAAAATGCTAATATTTGCATTCAAAAATTCATATGAAATATAAGAAATGTTAAAGTGGAATAAAAAAAGGTGTATCTCAACCAAACAGTTTCATACTATGATCATGCACTGATTTTGAGTCATTAGGTCACATGACCTGGAAGCTATTGAGCTAGAATGCTAATATTTACATTAAAAAATTAACATAAAATATTAGAAATGTTAAAAAAGAATAAAAAGAGGTGTATCTCAACCAGCCAGTGTAGTAGTACTGTGATCCTGCACTTATTTTGAGTCATTAGGTCACATGACCTGGAAGCTATTGAGCTAAAATGCTAATATTTATTTAAAAAAATTAACATAAAATATTAGAAATGTTAAAAAAGAATAAAAAGAGGTGCATCTCAACCAGCCAGTGTAGTACTGTGATCCTGCACTTATTTTGAGTCATTAGGTCACATGACCAGGAAGCTATTGAGCTAAAATGCTAATATTTGCATTCAAAAATTCATATGAAATATAAGAAATGTTAAAGTGGAATAAAAAAAGGTGTATCTCAACCAGCCAGGGGAGTACTGTGATCCTGCACTGATTTTGAGTCATTAGGTCACATGACCTGGAAGCTATTGACCTAAAATGCTAATATTTACTGTAAAAAATTAACATAAAATATTAGAAATGTTAAAAAAGAATAAAAAGAGGTGTATCTCAACCAGCCAGGGGAGTACTGTGATCCTGCACTGAGCTAAAATGCTAATATTTACTGTAAAAAATTATTATAAACTCTCAGAAATGTTAAAGTGGAATAAAAAGAGGTGTATCATGTGACCTAATGACTCAAAATCAGTGCAGGATCACAGTACTACACTGGCTGGTTGAGATACACCTCTTTTTATTCTTTTTTAACATTTCTAATATTTTATGTTAATTTTTTACAGTAAATATTAGCATTCTAGCTCAATAGCTTCCAGGTCATGTGACCTAATGACTCAAAATCAGTGCATGATCATAGTATGAAACTGTTTGGTTGAGATACACCTTTTTTATTTCCACTTTAACATTTCTTATATTTCATATGAATTTTTGAATGCAAATATTAGCATTTTAGCTCAATAGCTTCCAGGTCATGTGACCTAATGACTCAAAATAAGTGCAGGATCACAGTACTACACTGGCTGGTTGAGATACACCTCTTTTTATTCTTTTTTAACATTTCTAATATTTTATGTTAATTTTTTAAAATAAATATTAGCATTTTAGCTCAATAGCTTCCAGGTCATGTGACCTAATGACTCAAAATCAGTGCATGATCACAGTACTACACTGGCTGGTTGAGATACACCTCTTTTTATTCCATTTAAACATTCCTTATCATCAATTTATTTCAATAGCCTCTAGGTCATGTGACATAATGATTCAAAACTAGTAAAGATCACACTTACACGCCTTTCAATAACTCACATTTTATTTTGAAAAACCGGATATTTAATACACGCTGTGGCCTCCTAGCGCTGACTTTCTCACCCGCAGCCGTCCATTTACCGTAAAGCCTGTAACACATGAGCACTTGAAATGTTGGAGCGGCTCGCTTGACTTCGCAAAAAGGAGAGAGACGGCTGGCTTGACCGCAGTTAGGAATGCTAGTCGCCAGCCTCTCCAATGCTAACGCCCAGCCTATCCATGCTAATGGATAACAAAGGGAGTAGACAATCCGGTGGGTGACCAGCCTAGGAATGCTAGTCGCCAGCCTCTCCAATGCTAACGCCAGCCTATCCGTGCTAATGGATAAAAGAGGGAGTATACAATCCGGTGGGTGACCAGCCTAGGAATGCTAGTCGCCAGCCTCTCCAATGCTAACGCCAGCCTATCCATGCTAATGGATAACAAAGGGAGTAGACAATCCGGTGGGTGACCAGCCTCGGAATGCTAGTCGCCAGCCTCTCCAATGCTAACGCCAGCCTATCCATGCTAATGGATAACAGAGGGAGTAGACAATCCGGTGGGTGACCAGCCTAGGCATGCTAGTCGTTAGCCTCTCCAATGATAACGCACGTCAGCGACAGTAGGCGATCCAATGAGTTGCTGGGTTCGACACGAAGGTTACCGACCAAGTAACGTGAGTAGTCGCCTGCTCAGTTGCCGGCGCCGGCCACTCAGTTGTTGATGCAGGCCTATCAGTGATCAGATCAATAGCCGGTTTCGGATTGGACATAGCCTCCTGCGACAAGGATGTAGACACCGCCGGCTGCGCAATAGTCTTAATTTTGGCCCCGATCCCGCGCCATACAGAGGGAGGAACTAGTCCACAGAGGGAGGATCGAGTCCACAGAGGGAGGAACGAGTCCACAAAGGGAGGATCGAGTCCACAGATGGGTCCTTGAACAGCTGCTGCTGGAAGGGGCTCATCAATGGTCCTTTTTTTTTTTCCCCAATGAGATTTTTTTTCCTCTTCCTGATGTATTTTTTGACAGATGAGACTAATACTTCACACCATTCTAATGCCTGACTTCCTCCTAGCTCGATCTGCTGTGTGGAGTTTAGCTGTGATCCAGTGTGTATTTTTACAGCAACAGAGTGGACCGTCACTTCTGGGACGCTCCTAAACTGCTCCATGGTGCACCTACTGTCATTGACTAGAACAGCTGTTATTCACCACAGCTGGCACGGTGTCTCTGTGTCATGGCTGCTCCATGATCTGTGGGACTGGAGATTTACTCCATTGTCAACCATGAGCTAACGGGTTCAACGGGTGTTCAACGGGTTCAACGGGTGTTAAAATCACCCTTTAAAAATAAAACAATGTAAAGTTACTCAACATAAGTTGGAAAATGAAAAATGTCAAACTATTAAAATAAAGAAAAAGAAATTTGACCTGGTAGGCAGCTCAATGGTTTAAGAAGGCGGTCTGTGTCCAGAGGCTACAGTCCTGCAGTGGTCTTCCCCACTTTCCTCTCACTAGAAATAAGCCTCAAGTCATTGTTTGCTCGGCAGCTCATGTAATTTGGGTACTTAATAGCTAAAACCAGTACTGTAGTCTTATTTAAGACCTATATATTAAGAAAAACCTCAAAAATTGCACCTACTGCCAGTGACATTTGAGTCATATCAGGCAAAATACCCTCATGTGCTGTTCTCATATGACACCAGGCAAATGTTGCACCTGGATTCCTCCATGAGATGAATAACTCCTGGGCTTCACCACTTCTCCATTTATCTGTGTTCTGTTCAGGTTTTTAGAAGCTGAGGTTAAGAGCTTGAACTTTTCCCAGCTGCCACTGGACAAGAGACACAATGAACCCTGGGAAAGGGTCACCTCTCCATCACAGAGCTGCACAGCCGCACTACTATGGCAAATTTAGAGTAACCTCTTTTCTTTCTTTGAGGTAACAGCATCAGCACTGCTGTACGCCGTCGCCCCGGTGACATACCAACCCCTGCAGACCTCAACAATAACGCGACTGACTGAGATGTTCTCAAGCCGAAGCAGCCACAGAGGGAAACGGTTACGTTCTTTTAGAGTATTTGAACTGGTAGCATTTTCAGTTGAGATGTTTGCTCTCAGGTGCAAAATTCCATTTGTACAACTTCTTATCTCAACATAAACAAAAATGCAAAGAAAATATATATAAATTAACATTTGAATTAAGTCATTTTTCTTTAATTTTGTTCATCCTGAAGGTTCTTATGCATCCTACTGAGCCGCTTCGCTCGTAAATGTACCGTTGTTTCTACCATCTTCAGTTACAATGCTTTAGGGATACAATTATTCAGCCTAATAAGGTTTATAAAATCTATTTTACAGGGAAACGAGGCCCATGCCAGAGCCAATGTTTATGCTACTCTTGAAGGATTTATGCCATCTGTGTTTGTCCTGCAGAGGTCCAAATGAGGAATTACATACATGCTGAACAATGGCTGAATTTAAAAGAGCTACGATCAGAAACACTCCAATACGTTGGAGCCAGTTCTTCTAAGAATATCAAACCACCTGAACAAGCTGCATTACTGAACTTATGAATTAAGCACTAAAATCGTAAATAGTTATTTTCTTAGATTTCCAGGATCATCATTAATCTTAACCTTACTGACGGGTTTGTCAGTCAGATAATCAAAAACCTTAATCTTGGCTACGATGTCAAGAAAGGCATGGATGAATCCTCGTGAACCGTAGGCTACGGAGATGCGGGCGAATGTAGACGTGCATCATCAGTGCGAGCTGCCAGTAAACAAACAACATGTGATAAATAAACCACTCTTGTAGCTTTTATGTGTGAAGAAAATTCTTTAAAAAAGAAGAGACAAAAAACAAAACTGTGGTCCGGGTCATAGGCAGAAGACGCCAACTTGGGATTCTTATTTTTCTCTGGAATAGATCGCATTAAATAACTGCTTAATAAGTAGATGAAACAGTAGTATTTATGACACTGTTAGAAAATTATCAGGTAGACCAGTGTAACAGCCATTTTAAAAACACATTGTAGGATGTACGATAGTTGATTCTGATGAAAGATATCCTCCGATTCTTTCATGACCTTGGTCTTTGGTCTGCAACAACCCAAATATGGTGGGTGGAGGTTCTACATAGATCCCACCAGACCTGTATGACTGTAGATGAAACACATGAAGCTTGTTGATAAAAATAACTACTCTTCTTTTGTTTTCAGTGTTCTTCTTTATTCTTAACATTTTAAGAACATGACAAAAACATAAATGAGACTTTGAAAAACATGTTAAATCTTTTAAATGAAAATGAACATGGTAAACACAAACTGGCCAATTGTTATATCACTGATTTGAAATGCTATGACCATGTTCCCGTTATTTAAAAAGCAAGTACGGTTTTACTCTGTAAATGGTTAAGAACATAATATCATCAACACAAATGGTTGTTTTCAGTGAGAAAGCCGATCTTAAACAAAGACAACTGAACGGAAGATTTTTCAAAGAAATTAAAAAAAAATATTATTTTTTAACTTTTTTCCAGGAACGGTCAAATATATGGCAACAAAAGAAAACTCACCAACTAACTTCTCTGAATTACAACATTCAGCATTGTGAACCGAACAGCAGGAACAGTAAAATCCTCAAGGCCAACATTCTGCAGATAAACAAGGCCTCGTCCCGTCACAGGAGAACAGACATCACAGGTTCTACCACTCTGAGGATCCGATTCAGCCCCTGGACCTAAACTCTCTCCCCGTGCCATCTGGCGTAGCAGTTCCTGTACGGCTGCAGGCACAGGGGCGTCTCGCAGCGCTGGCACATCCATGACGTCACCTGGTACCTGCCCTGGGCTTTGCAGTAGCTGCACTGCTTACTGCCAACAACCTGGTACCACTTGGTTGGCTCGATGACCACAGGAAGGTGCACCCATGATGTCACTCTTGACCTGTATCTTCTCCTCAAGTACCTCCTGGACCAGCGTCTTCTTCTCAAATACGACGCTGATGGGAACTCCCTTGATCTATATCTTCTATGGCTGTAGCAGCACCTGTCAGGTGCTTCTTGAGCTGTGCAAGCATGAGATGCAGCAGCTCTGCCGGATCTTTGAGATCTGCTACGTGACGACAAAGTTCGTGCATGGGACGGGAGGACCTCGTGGGACAATGGAAGCAAACCTAGGTGAGAGGAAGAAGCAGAAAACCACTCTTCTTCTTCATCCTCTGGATGTGCACGTTTCTTCCCCTGTGGAGGAAAACTATGCACACAGACAGACGGGGTTTCAAAGACTGCTGCACAAGTCAAACTCTAACTGGACAAATAAGCTGGTCCCCACTCTTTTTAGCAGCTCAGAGAAGAACACGCAAGACTGTGGACGAGGTCAGAGTTTCTGAATTAATTCTGGGAAAGAAAATAATCGATGTATAAATACTTCTAAACCAGACTAACACTTCAGGTCACACTTGAAATATACTGACCTTAAAATTTTCTGAATCCCACAAAGTTACAAACAGGAATTCAGTTTTTTCTCCAATTAAATACATGCCCTAGACCAGTGGTTCTCAACTGGTGGGTTGCGACCCAAAAGTGGAACGCAGACCCGTTTTCAGTGGGCCGTGGGCCTTTGCGTGTTATTCATACTCCTCAACAGTAGATAGCGATAATGCCCTGTTATGCGAGTTGACGCCCGCCAGTTCACACCATAGAAAAAGACCTGCAAAGTTTGTTTCCATATGTTGAGCAGGTGAAACACAGATACAGCGAAGAATATATGAGATATGGATTTTCTTATCTTGAAGACAAAGGTCAGTGATGGTTATTCAGCTAAAACTATATATTTTGAGTTCTTTTGAAACTACTGCTCAGTGGTTGCACTGTTTTATTTCATGTTTGTGCATGTTGAGTCTGTTATAAAGGCTGAAGTTACTGAAGTGAAATATTTTGGATTTAATTAAAATGCAGCTAATTGAGCATCAAAGGGAATATTTCTCATTTGAAGTAATTTTGGTTATGCCATTTTGGTTTTTGCCGTTTTGGTTCATCAATAAACTTATTTTTTTGTGTTGGCATTCTGTGATATTCTATTTTACTATCTCTGATTCAAACTGCACGATCTTTTCATTCAATAAATTTAAGAAGTTGGAAATTTTCCTTGATTTGGGTCACGGCTTGTCACTAAGGGTGATGGTGGGTCCTGAAGCCAGACCAGTTGAGAACCACTGCCCTAGACGACACTTATTTTAAAAACTGAAAGGTAATTCAATTTTAATATTGACCGTGTTTAGGTTTGATTTGGGGCTCCTATACACTGCACAATTTCTGCAGTCGTAAAAAGATAATAACATCTCACACTATAAAATTTTCATTTGCTCAATCTTGGCTACGATGTCCAGAATGGTGTGCACAGACTGTACGATGATGAGCCCTCTTGAATTGTAGATTACAACTGATGAGGAGATATGAAAGGATGTAGAATTGTGTAATCGGTATGGGCTGACAGTAAACAAACACGTGAAAATATACCACTCTGTTGTAGCATTTACGTGTCCCGAAAAAACCCTGCGAAAGAGAAGAATGTGGTCCAGATGATGGTCAGGGAAAAGAGGTCTTATTTTTCTTTAAAAAGGTGCTTGGTCGTAATAATCAATACTTAATTCCAGGTAGCATTTCAATTGGCTAGTGTGACAGCCGTCATCAAACCGCGGACATTATCCGTGTGGAACAATTTTGACCAAAGACCAAAGATATCCTCATGAGTCATCACGTTGATCTTTCGTCTGCGATAGCCCAAAATCATACAGTGTGCAGGAAACCTTAGATGACAGCCAATAGGAATATTGGATCATTTTTGAATTCTTACCATTTCCAGTTTTGACCACTTCTAAACCATGATTGTAAACCTCAATAGATGTTACACATTTCTTTTACCACAAATGGCTAAATTTGAAGCTAATGCTAACATGCGCAAACAGCAGCAGTCTTCCCCCTCCCACTCCTCTTATCTAGAGCTTCCATGAGATTAAAAAAGAAAAAAGAAAAACTACTGAACCTCATTTACTTTAATTAAAGGTATTGATTTAAATGGAACCACAAGCCAAAATCCTTTAAATGTTAATCTTTTTTAAGTTTGTAATTCTGATGCATGTATTTCCATCAGTTCAAGGAGCCTTTATTTTTTATATCAGTCAGTAATGCACCTTATTTAAGTTAATGTGAGATATCAAATAGGTTTGTTTGATAGCTTTACGAAAATGTTTGAGAGGCTTGCCAATAGTTTTTCATTGGAAAAAATAAATATCTGTTCATTTAAAAAGTCAAAACTATTTTTGATTTCGTTCATAGTATTGATGTAATGATCTTAGGTATATGTGTGTTATCGGTATTGGTTTTAAGAAACAGTTATCGTGCATCCCTAATAAGAACATCTCCCACTGTACATCTGTCTTGATTTCTGTACCTGCGCCATGACAGCAGCTACCCACTAGATGGCAGTACCTGCAGGGGAGCTATTTCCTGCAGCAGTTTTACAGTTGATGGTTTGTTTGTTTTTTTCATATTTCTGTTTTCATAAGGATAATTCTAGAAACAAAAAAAGTATTACCAGGCAATGCTAATTTGGTATATAAGCAGTGTTATACATATTTCTGCTGAATAATAATCAAATACAGACAGTATAGTAATATCTTTCTAAGATGGCGGATGTGTTAACGCAGGCGGACTGATACCAGGGGACATTTATGGCGCCAACGGTTAAATTAGCTGGCGAAGACTGATGAATAACTCCGGAAAAGCCATTGTTAGGTTCCTGCAAAATAACAGTACAGTGTACCTAAGTTTTGTTAATTTAAAACCGAACCCCCGCCTTGACAATCAGAGAAAAAAGACATCAGCTCCAGTAAAAACGTGTCGCTGCACTCACTTGTCCGACTCGGACTCCGTCGTTGCCGTGGGGGGCTCCGTGTCCTCTGGAAGCCTGTCGTCTGAGGCGTAGCATTCAGCCCATGACCGAGTCTCGTAGCGTTCACCCAAAACGACCCAAGACTGCTTAATACGTTTGCAAGACATTTTGACTGCCGGACGTTTCAGTGTGACTGACTTTCCCCCGTGTTACCGCAGGATAACCTCAGCGTCTGTTCACCTGATCACTGCCAGGAAGTGCGCGATCACTCCGCCGCTTTAAATAAAGTCGCCAACATGCTGAACGCGTTCTTTAGTTTTGTGTGACGATGAAAATGACGTTGGTCACTGTTGTGGGAAAAATAGTACATATCCCTATATTTATTTTTAAACATCGGGTCACTGAAACATCTGAGTAAGACTGAACTTAAATAACAAGATTTGCCTATGACTGAAATTCAGTGAATTTAATATCTATTTTCATGCAAAGGGCTCACACATACATTTCAGCAGATCAATGAGGACTGACCAAGAGCATCCGTTGTACAACTGCTTTACCTGGACACAACGGAATACACTAGATACAATATATGAGACGACTTTAAACAATATGATGTTTAAAACTTGTGAGAACCGAAAGAAATCAGACATAATAGAGGTCCCACAGCTGGAACTAGGTAGTGTCACCTTCAGATTAGTTAAACAATGTTTACCTTCCACCACAGTAACAACGAATGCAATCCACTTGTAAAGGCATCAAACTATATATCTCCATACATTAATTATCTGTTAATTATGATTAATACCCTAAAATCACACTGGGGGGAAAAAAAGTATAGAAGGAAAGGGAGGTGCAAAAAGGCATTGAAAGCCAAGAAACCACCTGAAATCAGTCATTCAAAAGCATTCCCACCTCTTGACTCTGAGAACTTTGGGGTGCAGTTAGCTGAAACTTAAATATTTATCGGACAGGAAGAAAGTACATTCAGCTATACCCTTGCTGAGATTAAATTTGCCCAAATTCCAGCTACTTTTAAAGTTAAACTGAAGACTCTGCATTTTTCCTGTTCATTTGTTTTAATATAATTTTCTGCTGCAGCAATAACTGCACTGTAACTGGCCCATTCTGTTTCTTGTTCCTTCAAATCTTTTTAAAAAAAATCCATTTTATTCATGTCTTTATTAGGCATTGCATTTGACTTAAATTTTCTTTTGTCTTAGTGGATTTAAGTCCTGCTTTTGATGTTTCTAATGTTTGAAAAGTACTATATAGTAGTCTGGCCTGTATCGCTTTATATCATACCTTAATATGCATCAAATAGTGAATAAAATGACTTTTATTGCACCACACAAAAATAACCTAGGAAGGACATGTGAGCAATCAACAGAAAAGTTTATTTCCAGATGAGTTTTCATCTTGTTTTCACATAAGCGTGCACATATTAATCATGGATGATCCATGATCACACTCGGGTGATGCTGAGCTGAAACAGTGAGATTCAAATTATGTTTGTTGTCAAAATTGCCGTTTTAACAAGCAAAGACTAGCGCAGACATAGACCTAGCTAACCTTATTCGTTTTGCACCAACAATCATTCTTAAATAAATAATGATATGGTGAAAAATACGTTGTTCTTTATTAAAAAGTTTTATTTTCCTTACGCTAAGACCCACTATGATCAGATGACACACAGAAAAACAAAGAAAACACATAGTTTAAAAGAGGAGGAACTTTTATACAGCTGTGATAATGCTGTGTTGGTTCAATCACAGACTGCGTAAAGAGAACTGGTTTTCTGAAGACTGCTTTTGAAGTTTATTTTTAGTTTCTCTGCAGGCTTCAATTTTGGCAGGAACTCACACCACTCAACATTCAAAAATGGGCAAAAGTACAGAACGAGCAATCCTGGAATACTGGCTGGAGTACGTCCACCTTAGTTCAGTGACCAGAAGTTAGCAGCAGAGTGCAATCTGCTTCCTGTTGGCTAGCGGTCTAGTTGCAGGAGCCAGGTTGGAAGGGTCCTGAAATGGTCCAGGGTAACAGAATGATTCAGGTGCTGCAAGAGATGGAAGCTGAAGAGTTTAGGACCAGGTGGCGCTCTCCAGTTAGCAGAAGCTAATAGCCTTCAACTGGGGAAAAAAATAGTTCCTTCCGACGGCTTTGCTAAGTTTGCTCCATCCGGGCCAGCACAGAACCAACTGCAGCCTACCATAAAGCATGGGTCATTTTTGTTGCAAGGTGGGATATAGACCTTTTCGGGTCAGCCCCCCGGAAGTACCCCAAGTGTGCCACAGAGCGACACTTTCACCAGCTTGCAGATTAACCAGTGTTTTTCTCTTTCTACAAATATATATTTTTATAATGTCGAGTCGGTCGAGTGGGAATACATGTTCCGTCATAAACTGTGCCAACAATGGCTTGAAAATTCAACAATGGAAGAAGAAAGTATGCGAAATACACAAGCCTTTACTGCACAAAGACTGCCTTGTTTGCAGCCATACAGTTTGCTCCGATTTCCTGGGCGCACCGACAACCAAGAAGTTAGGAAGACGAGGGGGAAAAATGTCAACAGAAAGGACTTTGTTCCAAATGAATACAGCCGGGTGAGTTTTCGTTAACATTCAATCTCGTACTACCGGTGCTGCGGGAAGTAGGGGTGCTGGGGGGGCTGCAGCACCCCCTGTTGGTGGGGGTGCAGCACCTCAAAAATATATATATATAAAAAAATTCCAAATAATTAAACAAACAAAAAAAAAAAAAACATTGAAAACAAGGGAGAAAAAATGTGGTAGGAAAAAAATTAGAATGTTTAAAATTTACTCAAAATTCTCGTGGTCTGGTTTAATGTTTCTTGCAGTATTATTCAGTGGCGGGTCGTGTATTTGGTACCTGGGCCAGTGCGGGTTTAACTACTTAATCCACCATGACGTTATAATCATACAAGCCACCAATAAAAAAAAACGCAATATAACAAGAAGAGGGCGCTGCGTAATTCAGAGATTACGCATCACTGTATTACTTACAGACGTTTTTATTCTCTTGAGGTCAGAGGATGTCCGGTCAGCATTTACGGTAAATCTGGGAATAGTCACGGCCACGGTTGGATGGGGGGATTTATTTCTGATATGTCTGAAACTGCTGGTGGTCAATGGGACAGGAACATTAATTTTTCCTGATCTTTAGATCGGTTCCTTATCTGGCAGATACGGTTTTCCGGAACACTGTTGTGGAGTTTTTTGAACTGTGCGCGTATCCCTCTGTGCGCTGGCTCTCTCCTTACGCAATCTCGGGTCCAATCTCTGTGCAATAGTGTCAAAAAAACTCTTTCACCCCTGACAGACATCCAATGATTCGTTCTGCAGTATTTTAAAAACATCAGCTGCGCCGCGTTACTGACATCCGCCGTCTCGCCTACCGCGACAAATGGGGTTATATACTTTATATAGTTGCTACGGCGCACACACACACACACTTTAAACAAATTATTTATATATATATATATATATATACATATATATATATATATATATATATATATATATATATATATATATATATATATATATATATATATATAATGTGCAGCTGTCTCAGACTCCCAGCACCCCCTGCTGAGAACATGTTCCCGCAGCTATGCATACTACTCATAGTCTCGCTGAGAGTCCCGGACGATTCTGGCCGAAAGAACAGCAGTATGACGCTACTGTAGCCCTCGGCACTAGCACAAGCCTATAAATCAATGAATGAATGAATGAATTAGGAGAATGATAAAAATAAATTAAATATAACATTAACACATAGCCTAATTTACCGCTAGCGTTAACGTTACAGTAGCATAATCTTTATGGCTTGTTGACGTTAGTTAAAGCCAGTGTTGCATTTTTCACGTATTCCCACAGTTTTTAGTGTTTGGTTATGGGAATAGATCATGCTATTTCTATAAACAATCATTAAAAAAAGCGATAAACTACCTTCATCTGTAACTGGAGGCCACTGCCTAACATCATCAATCCAAGACATGTCTGCGTTATCAGTAACTGGAGCACCGCACACTCCAGTTATGTTTGGACCACTAGGGGGCGCATGTCCACAATCTTTAAGTCGAAAAGGTGTATAGGAGAGCTCACAACATTTTAAGCAGAACAAAGGACTTTTGTTCACATTAAAACACTGGTTTCAATTTCATTAACCGCCATCGTCTATAGGGGGAGCCAAAGCTAAAAATAGCAAAACTCCTCTGTGCTAATTTAACAGCACAGCAAGCCGTGTTATCTTTATCACAAAAATGATCGTGCTCTGTTAGGTCTTTATTCACTCAGGAGTCAATTTCACAGAATGAATGTGCTTATAGGTGGTGGGCTGAAGCTGCATATTTGCTTTAGTTTTACAAAATAACGATCCCCAACGCAGGGATAACCTGGATTTGTAAATTTGTGGAGATTATTTTACTCTTCCTCAGAAACAGGTTGTTGCCACTCGATATTCTTGCACATTTTTCCAGAATTATAATTTAAAGTTTGTTTAATATGCAGGGAAACGCTGCGGGCTACTATAACAGTTTGACCAATAGAACGTTAAGATTTTGAGGGAGGGCCGGCGTTAGCCTATCAGAATTAGCTACACTGAGTACAGCTGTTAGATGGAGGAAGCGGCAGATCAAGACCGAGACAAGTAAGTAACGTTATTATATTATTAAAAACTGTTTGCAACTTATAGAAGAAGAAGAATAGAATAGTACTTTATTAATCCCTCACCGGGGAAATTCAGTCGTTACAGCAGCACAGGTTGGACAGATAAAAATAAAAATTTCAACTGGGCTTGGAGAAGTACTTGTAAAAAAAATAGGCAAAAAAAAAAAAAATTATATATAGCTCTCAAAAAATATTCTAAAAAAAATTAAATTCTTAAACATAAGCTATATACACTCCAGACTATTTACAATTTATACACATATATACACATTTCACTTTACATTGTACTTTACATGAGATGGAGTGGTGGCTATTTTACAGGGACCAATTATAATAAATAAGTATGGCATAAATAAAGTTTAAAAAGAAAAATATTGCACAAGTTAGGGGATGAAGGGTTGTTGTACAGCAGACACAAAGGTGTTCCATTAAGTCCTGCTGTTAAAGAGTCTGACGGCTGATGGGATGAAGGACCTGCGGTAACGTTCCTTCGTCTGCTGCTGAACAAGCTGTTCAGGGATTTAACGGTCTCATAGAGGGGATGAAAGCTGTTGTCCATGATGGATCTCAGTTTTGTTAACACCCTCTTATCACCCACCACCTCGATGGTCTCCAGGGGACGGTCCAGTCTTTTCCTGTCCCTCTCAGTGCTTCCACAGCCCCAGCAGACCACTGACGCTACGACAGTGTCATAAAATGTTTTTAGCAGTTTCCTGCACACACCGAAGGACCTCAGTCTCCTCAGCAGGTGAAGACGACTTTGGTGTTGGTGGACCAGTCCAGTTTGTTGTTGAGGTGAACACCCAGGTATTTGTACTCTCCTACGACCTCGATCGCCAAACCCTGGATGTTCACTGGAGTAATCTGCGGCGTGTTCCTGCGAAAGTCAATCACTAGTTCCTTTGTCTTGCTGGCGTTGAGTCGGAGACACACGTCCAACAATTGCTGTGTCGTCAGAGAATTTCTGGAGGTGGCAGCTGTCGCTGTTGTAACTGAAGTCCGATGTATACAGGGTGAAGAGGAAGGGAGCCAGGACCGTCCCCTGCGGAGCCCCTGTGCTCGCCGTAGGAGCCAGCCCCCTTGTGGTCAGTTGAGGAGGTGCTTTTTTTTTTTTCACTTCCTGGATTGAGTAGCCAGTAGGGGTGTAAAAAAAAAATTGATTTGGCAATATATCGCGATTTTCTGCCGCCCAATATAATATCCATTTTCAACTCCTAATATTGATTTTTTAGGAAAATTGTTTATTTTCACGTTTAAATTGTTTAAAAATTAAATTTTTAAACAATATTTTTTTCACTTCCTGGATTGAGTAGCCAGTAGGGGTGTAAAAAAAAAATTGATTTGGCAATATATCGCGATTTTCTGCCGCCCAATATAATATCGATTTTTCAGCTCCTAATATCGATTTTTTTTTTAGGAAAATTGTTTAATTTTCACATTTAAATTGTTTAAAAATTAAATGTGCAAAAACACTAATAATAAATAACAAATACGTTGTTTTGAAGCAAATAGTTTTGACTCTGAATGATCAATATCATCTGATGAACATATACAACAAGTTGATTTTTCATCTCTGCTTTTAATTTTGATATTAACTGAGTAAAATATCGCGATATCGTGATAATATTGTATCGTGACCCAAGTATCGTGATACATATCGTATTGCGAGGTCCTTGCCAATACTCACCCCATAGTAGCCAGGCAGATGTAACACTTTTTTGTTCAACAGTAAAGCGACATCTTCTAGCTGTGAGCTCAACTGTGACCATAAAGCTTTTCATTAAAGCGTGTTCTGATCAAGAATAAGGTTCTGATATCAGTATAAACATCTGCTTTACGAGCTAAAGCTTTTGTGTGTCAACATTTGGTCAGCTACAGACCAGTTGGCGTATCCTCCTGCGTTGTGCAGGCTTCCTGGAGGAGTTAGCGGTGGTAGTTACACCCTCGTGAGACGGTGTGAGAGCAAGCTGATCTCCCAGTGTTGTGAAGATTTGGAGCGGTGAGCTGTTATTTTATAAAAGGCTCACTTAATCCCGTAGTAATCCCTGTATTAGATCACACCCTGATGGTGAAACAAGCACAGAGGAGAAAGCAGCTTGACAACACACACTCAGACAAACTAAACGTGCGCCTACGTATAGGTGGCTTCGCCATGCTGAATTCAGATATGTGCACATAAGCAGCGATGTGCACACACAAATGCAGACGCCTGCTCTTTTTGCTGCACGTATGATTTGCAGCAACAGCAGTATTGTGTCACATGACAACAGTAAGACCACCAAGTACCTCAACTACCCCCCCCCCCCCCCCCGACCCCCCCCGCCTGATGAGTCTGTGAGTGACAGAGTGAGCAAGAAAGAGATGGAAACTAGGACACCAAGCCACTGTGTGTGTGTGTGTGTGTGCTTGCAGTTGTTTTCCTTCTCTGTGTCCATCTGTGTGTGTTTGTCAACGAGCAGGACTGTGCACACCTGCACGAGCGCTTCTTCACTTAGTACCCTCTCTTTGTAATCCTACTTTTTGTGTAAAAACTATGGCTGCACAATACAGTGATCCCTCGCCAATTCGCGCTTTAAGTGTCGCGGTTTTAGTTATTCACGGATTTTTCAGAAATATATAATATAATAAAAAATCAAGAAAAAATTGCAGAAACATCACAGGATGTTGTGCGCGTTCTCTCACAGTGAAGAAATGTTGTGAGCCAGCCTGGACCCTTTAAGAAGGTGGCCTTATGGGTAATGGTGTGGCCTTATGGGTAATGGAGTGTGTGTGTCGTGGGATGGCAGAATGAAAACGGGGTTAGATGTAAAGTGTAGTGAGCATCAACAGCAGCCCAGCGTGTATAGATTTACATTCTCTGTTAACCGACAGGAGCCCAACAATACAACCTGTGTGATGTTACAAGTTCCTGCAGTGACAGAATAAAGTGCTCGTTCCATGCAGAGAAAACTGGACTTTTTGTTTTGTTGTTGTTAGCATGTTAGTTACGAGCCAAAAATAGCATAAAAATAGCCAAAAATAGCACAACACCAGCGGTTTGTTTATTACGGTTCAGAGACCAGAGGCTGTGAAGGTAACAGAAAGACCACAGTTGAGCCTTCGTCTTGTTTCGCTGCAGTGTCTCGCTACTTTTTTGTAGTTTTAAACATATTTTAAACACATTACTTAGGCTCGGGGGGGGGCTCCGGCTCCAGTTCGCGGATTTTGATTGTCGCAGGGTTGCGCTGGTCCCTATTAACCGTGAAAAATAAGGGATGACTGTATGAGGAAAACACGTGTTATCATAGCTGAGACTGACCACGAAATTACTTGTTATATTGTTATGGTGTAATTGGCACTTTGAGGTCTAGAGGTCGCGGGGACCTGTTTGTCCAGAGTATGTATGAATGTCATTTCTGATACACTGCCTGGCCAATCCATGTGTGAAAATGATGTCTCATGCTCCCTGAACCAGTCTTTCACTATCTGAGCCCGACGATGAATCCTGGCATTGTCAGGATTGTGACCCGCCCCCCGCGCATATTGTGGAAACCGCGATGTGGATGTACATGTACATGTATATGTACATACAGTATACATGTACGTGTGTACGCATATATATATATATATATATATATATATATATATATATATATATTATATATGTATATATATATATATTGCAATATTCTACCCAGTTAATATCAAAATTAAAAGTAGAGATGAAAAATCAAGTTGCTGTATATGTTCATCAGATGATATTGATGATCATTCAGAGGACAAATTGAGTCAAAACCATTTGCTTCAAAACAACCCTATTTATTGTTATTATTAGTGCTTTGGCACATTTAAGTCATTCCTTCTCAAATAGTGGGGCACGACCCCTTGGGGGGGGCGGCGTTGTGACTAAAAAAAACTAAAAAACAAAACACAGAATAAAAAAACTATTTTTATAAAATTAATCTTTGTTATAAGCTGATCTATATTTCTTTTTTTTCCCTTAATGTTAATAAGGATGTTATGCAGAGGTGTACTTACAATAATTTTATAGACAAATTATACTATTTATAATCGCAGTGGGAAGGAGGGGGGCGCAAAATGTTTTCTTCTTCCTGGGGGGGGGGGGGGGGGGGCGCATCAAAAAAATAATTGAGAAGCACTGATTTAAGTGAATTAATGAATTTTCCTAAAAAAAAAAAAATCGATATTAGGAGGTTGAAAAATCGATATATATCGGGCAGCCGAAAATCGCGATATATCGCCAAATCGATTTTTTTTCACTCCCCTACTGCTATCGCTTTCTATCTCTCCAGGAGGACTCGGCTTTAAACTTTACAACCATCACAACATATTGTCGTGTTGCGCTTGTGCCGTTCGCTTTTTATTAAGCCGACCGCACACCATCCGCCTTCCTCTTACTCAGCGAGACCGTTGCCACAATCATCCCAAATGGATGGGAGAGCGGTGCGAAAAGGGGCGGGACCAGGTAGCACCAACCCACGGCAGCTTGACGTATGGCACCGGGAACATGCAAAGCGGGTAAGGGTAAGCGAGGACACAGATAAATCCTGTGCTAAGAATGAAAGACTGCTACAAAGGAGATTAGCGCCCACAGCAGCTAATGAGGTACTACATCAGTGCAGCTCGGCACCCCCAGCACAAGACTCACACGCACACACGTGCGCATGTGAGTAAAGTATTATACTGTACTTTACACACAGTGCAGCCGTAGAAAGTTTGCACACAAACAGCTGCATGTGCAAGACTTTCTAATGATGTGTCACACATGCAACATTAGTCTTACAACGAACCACTCTGCATAACGAGCTACACACATGGGCTATATTTACCCATGAAGGGCACACAGGGCCACAGTTAAACAATCAATTCTGTTAATATGGGACTTCTGTTCAATATTGAAATACCAGATAAAGCTCCATGCCAAATATCAGCTTTTCAACTAATCTCTGTTTCCTAACTCCTCTCCCATCGGCAACCTTTTTTTCCAAATATAGGACACAGTGTACTGAGAGTGTGGTGGAGTGAGAAGCAGCGCTGCAGTTCAGCGTCTTCGCCACTAGGTGTCTCCGTTTATCAAACGTAGTTCTGTGGGAGTGTGGCTGGGTGACTGGTGAGTTGATTTCAGGTGAAATGTTCAGTCACATTCAGTATTTCCAAAGGACTTTATTTGACTGTCATGTGCAAAAGTTGTCTCCCACTCTTTTGACTATGAAAATTATAAAAGTGGGTCTTACATGTTGTTCATGTGACGGATTTACCAGCACTAACTTTTTTTCACTGTGCCATTACTTATTTAACAAAGATGAGGCCAAAATAAAAAAAAAAAAACAGTCATGTGGGCGATATCAACTACCTAGTTACTGTTCCATGTGATGTAAGAGGAAGATTTTTTTTAATTGTCCCCAAGCAGCAACAATCCCACTTCCTGGTTGAAGCCAGACAAGAAGTAACAGAAATTGCAATTCCTCAAATGACCACTAGGTGCTGGCTCCAAAACAGCACATATCTCCATTGACTCCCATGTTAAAATGGCCAACTTTACAGCAGAAATAAACATATTTACAGCGTGGTACAAAAGACGGTTTTGGTCTCTGTAGTTAGATTTCACATCCATGGCAACCAAACAGGAGGTGAATGTATTTGTACCACATCAGGTAAAATTATATAAAGCTGACCAATCAAATGGCTGCACTTCATTTGATTCACCATTCACCATTGGTTCTACCATCGGCTATGACAGCTAGCATTATTTTACCTACTTAGTATTATACTGACTGCTACTCTGTGAGTAAAAACCAAACAGCATCATCATCATATTATAAGGAAAATATGTTTTATTGTGCTTGTGTGTTGTGTTCATTGTACTAACAGGCCACCGTGGCTGGTGTTCGTGTTCCAGACGGCTTCCTGCTCGTTTTGCTCTTTTGCAACATGGTACCTCACAGTACAAGGAAAAAGAGGCTTCGAAGTCACTCCTAAACCTGTGGGTGATATCACAGGGGGTTTGTCTAGTTTTTATACACTCTATGGTGGTAACACAATGCCAAGAAGGAAAGACAGCACACCAAATACTAGAGGCGGGCGATACTGGGAATTTTGGCATCAATTCGATACCAAGTGAATACAGGGCCAGTATCGCCGATAAAGATAACGATAACGATAACGATAACGATAACGATAACGATAACGATACCCATACTTTTTCACATTAAGCTTGATCTATCTTTAAACTGCTGACCTTTTAGTGTTTTTGTGATTTTTGTCTTTGAGTTATTTTGTTAAAAAAAAAAAAAAAAAAAAAAATATATATATATATATATATATATATATATATATATATATATATATATATATATATATATTGAGGCTGTGTACTCTGTGTACTTATGTATATATATATATATATATATATATATATATATATATCATATATATATAAAATAATTTATATATATAATATCAATTATTAGACCACCATTTTTTCTTCACTTTCTTGTTCATTTTAATACCTGGTACCACTAAACGTCATCATGTGACTAAAACAGACAGAAAAGAAAACACTGAATGCATAAAAGCAGTGTTTTTGGCAGTACAACGCCATAGCTATTGATGTAAAAACTGAAGTGATTTAGGTTATAATCAAGAAAAACCATGGAAAATGGTAAGATATCAGCTCTTAAATAAAACTCTTATGAGCAATCTTTGTGGTTATCGTTATGTTTGTCCAAACAAATGTACCTTTAGTTGTACCAGGCATTAAAATGAACAAGAAACTGAAGAAAAAAACAATGGTGGGCTAATCATTTTTTCCATGAGTATATACATATATACATATGTATATGTATATATATATATATATATATATAATATATATATATATATATATATATATATATAAAAAATCGTCATGATATCGGACTTATCGGGATGACGTCATAATTTCCCGTTATCGGCCCGATAGTTATCGGGTCGATAATTATCGTGGACCCCTAATCACTGTACAGCATTTCAGAAGACCTAGTTCATACCTGCTATAAAGCAAGGCAGTGGAGGGTTGATCCGGGGTTGTTGGGAAGTGGACCATGAACTCCTCCGTATACCAGAATATTCTCCAGGCAGATGTGAGGTCATTTGTCCAACAGCTACAGCTCGGGTGAAACTGGGTCACGCAACACCATAATGATCCCAAACAGCAGCACATCTACTACGACAGGCCCGACCCCGACCTAATCATGTGAAGGCAGAGTGTAGGAAATGTTTGTTGTTGTTGTTTTTTTTACAACATTATCTGAAGTGAAGATGAAAAACAGCAGCGGTGGTTATTCTCCGTTTCCACGTACGTTCGGCCTGCATCTGCGATCCAACAGAAACGTGCGGTCGTGTCCTCGTACGCGCTCCAGTTGGTGCTTGTCTGTGCAGAAGGAAGTGATTTATGTGCGTGTGTTTGTGTGAGCATGAGGGCGTGTTACAGCAACGACCGGGAGAAAGATGGCCCCCTTAAGACCAGTCAATGGGAGACGGACGTCAAGACGGATGCTGCCGGCGAGACCGCCGATCAATAGTAATCATGAGACGGCGCGGCGTTAACAGCAAATGACACGAAACTCGGGCTTTCTACCAGAGCAAACGCATGATTCGTGCGGACTTAGATCAATAAATATATATTTACACACACAGTAAGATTTTTCTTTCTTTTTTTTTTTAACTTTTTTTTTTACTTTAATTGATAACTCATTCCTCTAACGGCTCAAGAGTACGTTTTTGTCACAGCGGCCAGGAAATGGACGTTGACTCCGTTTAAAAACTTCAGTTCCAACACGCCGCCACCCTTCGAAACAAATCGACCTGAGGACGATGCGGACTCGTGTCCGACCTCATGAACGGGACCCCTGGGGTGTGTGATGTGAAGTTAAATGGACACGTGGAGAACGAATACGCCGGCTCTCCCGCGTTAAATCCCTAAAGGTAAAGAGGTGAGAGCGTAAAGGGAAGGAGGTGTGGCCACGTCTCACGCCCCAGCATGCACGAAATAAGGACGTTAAGGTGGGAAATCTCATTAATTTAGAATGTTTTAATGTGATTACACCTGTTGTGATAATCCAGCCATTAAGTTGAACTTATCTGTTCATGTGAACGTCCACTTAAAGAACGAATGTTTGTATATCCAAGTGTTTGGGTCCAGCCCTTATTACCATTACTAAATAATGACAGTGCCACCTGATTGGCTACAACACCTGACTACGCACCAGACCAGTGCACATGAAGACAGAAACAAGAACTCCAGTTGAGAAAGATAATGAATCATTTCCTTCGCACGTGTTTTCTGCAGCGGCCCAGCGTCCACACATGACAGGTGTCTTTTGTATTAACCTCAGAACACTTAGTTACTTATTTATTGCTTTATTGACCTGTTGAGCTTCGCCGGGCTCTGACGTGGTCGCTTCAATGACACAAGAAGTGTGATCGGTCTGCTTGGTACGTTTGTTCTTCGTGTTTCCCCCGCCGCTACTTTCTTTTTGTCATCTTCAGCCCTGCTAATATGTTTTAATTAGGGCTGGGCAAGTTATTATCGCGTTAACGCATTACTTTATTAACGCCGACATTTATTTTATCGCGCGTTAACGCATGTTGCTCGCATGCTTTTGTTTTGAAAAGTCTGTTACTGGCTGCTGCGGAACCAGAAGACAATTGTCAGGTAAACATAAGGAAAAGCTAAAACAGACATGGAGAACGGTAAAAATCTGTGAACTTTACGGTTCGATTATCAATTCAGGTAGTAATATTTAACAATTCTGTCCAAAAAAAAATATTCTAGACTGCAACAAAACTTTGGCGTCATTCCTCCATGTTCCATCAGATCTGCTCCATGTGTTCACTGTCCTGCTGTTCTCTAGCTGGTTACTGCAGTGCGGCTCCATCTAGTGGCACAGATGTGTAATGACAACAGAAAGTCCAGTCCTCCATTATAAAACAAATTCAGTTCTGTGGCCCGTTTTTTCCTTGCCTATTTTTGATCCAAGTCTAAAATTGAAATATAAAAGAAACAGCCATTTTTTCTTTTTTTTGTGTGTTAGATTAAAAAACGAAAAACGTAATAAAATGTCACTTTAATTTTTTTTTTCAATTTTTGATTGACAATTGAAAATGGAAATAATGATTGATACACAGATTGATAAAGTTACTGAACTTTAACATGGACATTTTCATTTTAAAGTTCTCCCAGACGGAGGATTCAACAGAAACAAGGTTATTTGTAACAACTGACAAGTTAAAAGTTTCTGCTGTTACCTCAGAAATTACCTGTTTTAATCTTCTGATTGTGCTGAGCCACAATCATTCTGTTGGATTTTGTTTGTAGACTTTTTTTATTTTTCATAAAAACAGGATGACATTAATGTCCTGGCAGTGGCCATAAGCTTTATTTTATTTTACATTTTTTTAAGATGAGATTTACACTAAATATGTGTTATTGACAAGTGCTCATGTTAAAAGTGTTTGAACAACAAATGTTATGGCACTTTAGTTCATATGGGAGCAGAAAATTTAAATAAAAGTGCATTTTACCTTACTTTTGAATTCCTTATTTGATTTTGCGTATACAATGCGATTAATCGTGATTAATCAGGGAAATAATGCGATTAATGGTGATTACCCCAGTGATTACCTTCATGAATTATAAACTCAAAATAAGGAAAGTATTATGATAAAGTATGGCAGCAGTTCTGATTCATAACTGGTCTGAAAAAGAAACGTGACCATGCCAAACTGTCCAGTTAGAACCTCGTAAAAGCTTCGAAGTCCTGGACTTCACGGTTCCAGAGAGGAGAGGGCTGCAGGAGACCATCAGCTCCTGTTGAGACTTCAGTCACATTGACTTGCTAAGTTGCAGTTCAGTACCCCATAATTAGACAAATTAAAGCTGCAAGCAGTAAAAATCGGGTCCATGGACCTCTGGGCACACGAGGGAGCACCGTTGTGGAGAGTTTTACTGCAGACATAAACGCGTCTCTGGGCCTGGACGCCTCCAGGAAGCTGCTCAAAGGAGTACGACATCACTTCCTCTACTGTTTTACTCACAGACATCTAACAACAGATGCACAGACATGTATCATTTTAAGAGCTGGGCAACAATTCAAATTTTTAATCGCGATTAATCACATGATTTCCCTGATTAATCACAATTAATCGCTTTGCATACGGAAAATCAAATAATGAATTCAAAAGTAGTGTAAAGGTCACTTTTATTTAAATGTTCTGCTGCCATATGAACTAAAGTGCCATAACATTTGTTGTTCAAACACTTTTAACATCAGCACTTGTCAGTAGCACATATTTAGTATAAATCTCATCTTAAAAAATGTAAAATAAAATAAAGCTTATTGCCACTGCCAGGGCATTAATGTCATCCTGTTTTTATAAAAAATAAAAAAAAGTCTACAAACAAAATCCAACCAAATTATGATTGTGTCTCAGCACAATCAGAACATTAAAACAGGTAATTTCTGAGGTAACAGCAGAAACTTTTAACGGGGAGTTCAACTTGGCAGAAAATAAAATGTCCATGTTAAAGTTCTGTAACTTTATCAATCCGTAATTATCTGTGAATCATTTGCTTTTTTCCATTTTCAATTGCCAATCAAAAATTTAAGAAATTAAACATTTTCCATTTTATAATCTAACACAAAAAACAAAATAAAATACATGTTTTTTTATATTTCAATTTTAGACTTGGATCAAAAATATGAAATAAAAAAACGGGCCACAGAACTGAATTGTTTTATAATCAAGGAACAGACTTTCTGTTGTCATTACACATCTGTGCCACTAGATGGAGCAGCACTGCAGTAACCAGCTAGAGAACAGCAGGACAGTGAACACATGGAGCAGATCTGATGGAACATGGAGGAATGATGAGATCGTCTTGAACAAAGGAGTTTGAATTTTTTTTTTTTCAGACAAAATTGTTAATATTGCTACCTGAGTTGCTACCCGAACTGTAAAGTTGACAGATTTTTACCGTTCTTCATGTCTGTTTCAGCTTTGCCGCATGTTTACCAGCCAATTGTCTTCTGGTTCCGCAGCAATCAGTAACAGACTTTTCAAAACAAAAGCACGTGAGCACCATGCGTTAAGGCGTGATAAAATAAATGTTGGTGTTAATAAATTAATGCGTTAACTTGCCCAGCCCTAATAATTTTGTTAAGTCTGTGCCCTCGACCTGAGACATACGGACAGGATGTGATGACATAAGCTTCTAGGGGTGAGTATTGGCAAGGACCTCGCAATATGATATGTATCATGATACTTCGGTCACTATACGATATTATCATGATATCGCGATATATTGGATATTCTACCCAGTTAATATCAAAATTAAAAGTAGAGATGAAAAATCAAGTTGCTTGATTGCACATTTTTGCAGATTTAAGTAACCATTACAACATACTGACAGCATTGTAACCACTGTAAGTGAGAACATGAAAATCAATATTAGGAGCTGAAAAATCAATATTATATTGGGCGGCTGAAAATCGCGATATATTGCCAAATCGATTTTTTTCACACCCCTATAAGCTGCTGGACATCAAATTGTAAGCGTGACGGAAAGCGTGTTGCGAGTAAAGGTGCTCTGTTACAGCAGCATCCACAGAAGTCCTCACCGGCTTGTGAATTTCTTGTTAAATGTCAGTTTCAGGGGTCCTCAGAGATATCAGTTAAAAGTGGATTTTTCCCCTTTAAAACCCCCTTGACATCAATTCTAAAACTGATTCCTGATTACTGATCTGGACAGAAAAATTACAGTTTGGACCGGGTTTCATTCTGCATCAGAAATCATCCCCCTCAATAACCATTTTAGCTTTGAGCCGATAGTTTACGTGAAGTGGAAAAAGCAGGCAGAGTAACTTTTCACTGGACAAGTCGAGATGAATCACTCCCCCAGTAATGAAATGAATCCGTGTAAAACAGTAAATCAAACCTGGTCTGCTGTACAGCTTTACAGCTACGTAAAGCCTCCGTCCTGCCAAAACTTTTCACTTTAGAGCCAGTGGTTGTTGTACCGAGCTTTAGCGAGAGTGAGACTGCTATGTACAGCACAACAAAGCTCTCCCAGACAGCCCGGCTCTCGGGCCCAGCCAAGAACCATCAAAGTGCCTGTTTGGCAGCTGCCGTCAGGGAAGGCAGCCAAGGCCAAGGAAGGTTTTGAACCTGACGTAGCTCACAAGCCGTCGAAGGTGTTAAAGGCATGTCCGCCAGGCTCGCTTCTCCAGCAGAAGCCGATTGGCTGATTCTCCTCAGCTCCTGTTTAACAAGGCCGCATGATGATGAGGAGGAGTTTACTACAGTAATGGCTAGCATCGGTACAGCAAACCGTCCTGGTCAGACCACCCGCTACCAGCACCCCTATCTTGCAATCACAAGATTGCGGGTTTACCTAGGGTTAGAGTTAAGCCTAACCCTTAGGGTTAGGGCTTAAAAGTTTGCAGAAAAGGTCAAAAGACACGCCCACTGCCACACCAACAAAGTGCGTAAGGGAGTCGGAATAATGGGTAGCGGCTTTAGCGAGCGGAAGATTGCGTTAGCGGTTAGCGGAGGTTCCTATACCCGCAATTTGCGGGTAGCGGTTAGTGTTAACGGGTAAGGGGAAGTGTACGATCTGTCCGGCGTGTCCTGGGTCTGCCTCTGGGCTTTCTCCTGGTTCGTCAAGCCCGTAAAACCTCCCCAGGGAGGCGTTCAGGAGGCGCTTTAACCTGACCTGAGGGTTAGGGTTAGGGTTAGGGTTAGGAAATATTCCACACTGAGATCTTAGATCTTAGATATTGAGGCGTTGAACTTCACAATCAGCTGAGAGCCGCTCCAGTGAAAGCTGAAGATCGGCCAGTAACATTTATTCTGTTTATTCTCTTTTTTTTTTTAATAAAGGTTGCTTGATTAATTGATCGTGTGATTACTGCTAGCTGTAAAACAAGTTGCCTCTCAGAGATAATAAAGACATCCTTGTACCTTGCAATTTTCTTAGATTTATGGGCTCTAGAATATTAAATATAGAAACCATTTGTTGCTGGGAAATGACATACAGCCTGAAAGCAGAGAGGAACGGGAGCAAATCGTCAAAAAGAAGATCTGGTTACAAGTGGACACGAACTGGAATGGTGGGTTTACTCACCAGTGCCTCCCGACTGGTCTGTTGGGCTCATCCTCCCTGCTTTCCCCCGTGGTGTCATGGGATTCCCTAAATCAAAGCCAGAGAGGAAATTCCTCCCCTCTTAGCGTTAAGTGTATTTTTCTTTAGATCTTTATGTAACCAGGGTTGCCGAGGAACATGACGCGTAAGGAGGCAGAACTCGCTCTCATCCGGGGCTTTGAAGGTTAACACCTTTAGGAGTTTGACTTTAACATCTTGTTAACATGTTGACATGTTTCAGCTGTAGCATGTACCGACCAGCATCGGGCCTGTTCTGGGTCTGTTTATGATGCTGCCAGAGTCGGCAGCGCTGATTGAGTGATCCGTAAGACGCCGTGAAAGAGTATCAGAGGCAGAACAAGCAAGGTCCACTCGTAGAGAACCGGTTCCTGTAGAGAACCGGTTCCTGTAGAGACCCGGTTCCGTGTGTTTCGATTCCATGGAATCGTTTGGCAGTTTATCCAGCGATTCTCTTATCGATTCCAACCAGCACGAATCTCACGTAATTTACGCAAGTTACGCACAGTCAATTCCAGAAAGCACTTACGTGTGATTAAGCTACGTCAGTTTTAGCACGCACATTGCAGTTGTAAACAACAATGGCGCCCACCAGGTTCAAACGCTCCAAAGTTTGGCTTCACTTCACCAAAGAAAGATGGCAACAAGGCAACTAGCAGTCATTGTAAAGTGGAGATAACAGCGTCGGGAGGGAACACGGCTAACATGCAGAAACATTTGAACACACAACATGCGATAACAAGTGTGTTTTTGACGCGCTTCGGACTGATGGATCTCAACCCAGCAGCAGTAGCCAAGCTAAGATCACCTCTGCGGTTACTACGGAAGGCAACTCTGGTAAGTAGCTATGTGCTTCTTTGTAAAACACGCTATAACATTAACGCTATGCTATTAAACGAATGTCTTCTGCATTACATTTAGAAGATGACCGTGACGAGAGAGAGAGTCTGGCTGGTTCAGAGGCTGGATGACATGCTTATTCTACAAAAGAATTGTTAATTCTTCATAGTATTTGCAGATTAGTACGATGCACTGTTCCATTGTATTTTATAGTATTTATCTTTCTTTATTATTATTTTTGAGTGCTTAGTGCACTCATATATCCTTTTAAAAGGGAGATTTTTTAAATTTCTATTAGGAAAAATCTGTTGGTAAAATATTTCACATTCTTGTGTATTTGCACAGTTACATATTACAACAGTTAACACGTTATCCAGGCTTTGGGCCTCTTTTGACCTCGCTGTTGAGTTCGTAAGGTCGTGACCTCTAAGTAAAAAAAATTGATGTTAATAAAACTGTTTGTTCTCCTTTTTCCCCAAATTAGAATCGATAAGAGAATCGATAAAGAATCGAATCGTTAAATAGCATTGATAATGGAATTGGAATTGAAAAAAAATCTTCTCAATTCCCATCCCTAGAGGTAAGCGATTTAGAGCTGAGCGATTTTATCGATTCTGTGATATATATCGATATTTTTTTCCATAGAGAGTATTGATTTTTTTAGCCACAGGTATCGATATTCTAAACTTCTTTCAAAACCCCCGTGTCCCACCTTTAAAAGCTTGCAAGCAACAATTTGCACAATTTTAAATAAATGAAACTGTTTTACTCAACAAATCTTTTATTCATTTTGTCCAGCATTTCCAAGCTGCCTGTCAGCCATATAATGTGTAACTGATGCTTTCAGTTCAATTAATTCAAACAAAGTCATTGGAACACTCACAAGATGTCACCAAAATCACTTTGTCCCTTTAAAATCTTTCAGAAAATGATGTAAATGTTTTGTAAAATGAATATCGATATATATCGTATCGTGAACCGAATATCGTGTATTGTATCACGAGATTAGTGTATTGCTACAGCTCTACATGTCATGAGAGCAAACACGTGTCCACCAGACCAACTGGTGGACAATAACAATAAGTTGCATGCTGGGAAAAACAATCTTCTTTTCTGGGGGTAAATGCGATGCGGAAGGAGTTTATTTGCGAACATGTCACCCCTGGCTGTTAAAACGACGGTCACGTGACCCCGTAGGTTTCTGGAGAGAGCTTTTAAAGCCTCTTTTTCCTTTAACTGCGCGGGACCGTGTTGCCAAGATGTGGAACCAGTAGCGTGGAGAAGCCGGCAGGAACGCAACCACCAGTTCGCTGGTTTAGCTTGGCTGGATTAGCGTCTGCTAACCCAGGATGATAACTCATATTATCTTTTAGTCTTTTTTAATTTTGGCCAAACATTTTTAAGTGTCCCACAGCCGTCCAGCTGGAGGCCCGTCGCTGAGGCCAGTCATCCATCATCTATACCTGCTGATTTCCCTGTTTAGGATGACGGGATCTGCTGGAGCCCATCCCAGCCCTCCTTAAGTAAACGGCTTCTCTGGACAGGCCGCCAGTTCATCTCAGCGCTGCACCTCTTTTAGGTGACATAAAACATGTTCAGTCAGCGGACTGACTCAGCTTTTCATTCATTCATCATCTACGCTGATGACACTGTCAAACACTGCACTTTCTGTATTAACAAACCACATTTGAACTTTGGGCCAATTCCAGTTCCTCCCTTAATTATTTCCTCCCTTATGTCAACCTTCGCTCTTAACCCTCAAGCTTTGGCCCCCGAAAGTAAGTGTAAGGGTTATCTGGTGACTTAGAAATGGGACACCCCTTGAGTGCAGTTACGTCTTCAGACTGTGGGGGGCGACCTTATGCCAAAGCTACGTCCAGTCTGTCAAGAAAACATCGATCACGAAGACGAAGAAATAGAAGAAGAATAAGATAATATAAATGTACTAGGGCTGGGCAACGATTACAATTTTTAATCGTGATTAACCGCATGATTTCCCTGATTAATCGCGATTAATCGCATTATTTCCCTGATTAATCACGATTAATCGCATTGTATACGCAAAATCAAATAGTGAATTCAAAAGTAGTGTAAAATGCACTTTTATTTAAATGTTCTGCTGCCATATGAACTAAAGTGCCATAACATTTGTTGTTCAAACACTTTTAACATCAGCACTTGTCAGTAACACATATTTAGTGTAAATCTCATCTTTAAAAAAATGTAAAATAAAATAAAGCTTATTGCCACTGCCAGGGCATTAATGTCATCCTGTTTTTATTAAAAAATAAAAAAAAAGTCTACAAACAAAATCCAACAAATTGATTGTGGCTCAGCACAATCAGAACATTAAAACAGGTAAATTCTGAGGTAACAGCAGAAACTTTTAACGGGGAGTTTAACTTGTCAGTTGTTACAAATAACCTTGTTTCTGTTGAATCCTCCGTCTGGGAGAACTTTAACATGAAAATGTCCATGTTAAAGTTCAGTAACTTTACCAATCCGTGTATCATTCATTCTTTCCATTTTTAATTGTCAATCAAAAATACAAAAAAAATAAAAAGTGACATTTTATTACGTTTTTTTTTTTTTTTAATCTAACACAAAAAAACGGGGAAAAAAAGCCTGTTTTTTTTTTATATTTCAGTTTAAGACTTGGATCAAAAATACGAAATGAAAAACAGGCTACAGGTCTGAATTTGTTTTATAATGGAGGACTGGACTTTCTGTTGTTACATCTGTGCCACTAGATGGAGCCGCACTGCAGTAACCAGCTAGAGAACAGCAGGACAGTGAACACATGAAGCAGATCTGATGGAACATGGAGGAATGACGCCAAAGTTTTGTTGCAGTCTAGAATTTTGTTTTTTTTTTAGACAGAATTGTTAATATTACTACCTGAGTTGCTACCTGAACTGTAAAGTTTACGGAACTTTACCGTTCTCCATGTCTGTTTAAACTTTACCGCAAGTTTACCTGCGAATTATCTTTCAGTTTTACAGCAGCCAGTAACAGACTTTTCAAAACAAAAGCATGTGAGCAACATGTGTTAACGCGCGATAAAATAAATGTCGGCGTGAATAAATTAATGAGTTAACACGATAATAATGCGTTAACTTGCTCAGCTCTAAAATATACATAACGAAGACAATAAGATAGTTTTGTAAAATTTATATCGTGATTAATTACGAAAATACTTTCGTAGCTAGCTTTTTATGGCGGTATCCTTTTCAAAGATGTCTTGACGAAAATACGCAATGCCTTGTGGGTAGCCCTTACTCCCAAGGGTGGTACCGGAGAATCTCAATATTGAGGGTGATGTTACAGCCCTCAAACTTGTCCCTCAACTTGACGTTCTTAGAATCGGGACAGCACTTGCACTTCACGGGAACGCGCATTTTTGAGATTGAGGGTTAAGGGAGGAATTTGGAATTTTGTCAGGATAATAAACGTGTTTCCACTGAGGACCTTCTAACAAACCCGTATTTGCAAAGTTTTGTCTCCACTTGTGTTATGACGTGTTCTCACATGAACCAGGAACTACATTTAAGGTCCAGTCTTCCTGTGCAGGCTGTGACGCTTTGCGAATATATCAATACACATGAAAAATGATTCAACAACTCATTGCGTGAATCCAAATAAGTTAATTCACAGAAAGGATAAGATCCACAGACCACATCTGCAACTGCAACCAGTGATACAACCCGTACTGGTAATAATGAGAGCAACAGACACCACAGAAGAAGAATTCAAACATCCACACACATGTAGGTATTGTTTCCATCCATTACGATGTGTCTGTCTTAAAGGCTTTAAGTTTTATAGGCAAGAAAAAAATAAAAAACGGGACTCACCACTTTGTCCTCCTGCAGCCCAGTAAGCCATATAAAGAAAGAAAGACAGAGATAATGCAAACAAAAATTATATTCGGGAAGCAAAAGCAATTATCTCACAACCCTGCGATACACAGATGCTCCGTTTTTACTGAATCAGTTCAGTTTCAGCAGTCACTGATCAATAAAGTCATTTAAAGGTCCAGTACGTCAGATTATGGGCCGGTGCTGTCATTAAAGCAGCACAAACCAGGCGGTTTCAATTTCATTTCAAGGAATATTTGATGACTTTTAGGAAGCGTCGTCTAACTCCTCCCACCCCCGCCAGCATGAGCAGAAAACAGATGAACGTCTGTCTCAACCACACGTTGCCTTACGACTCTGAGCTGTTTGTCGAGGACGCAAAGTCTGCAGGTCTGCACGACCCGGGAGAATGTACTTCGGTGGGCGACGGGATGCAGTTCGGTCTCTGCAGTTGGACTAGCAATGTAGCTGTGTACTTGATGGCGTCGCAGAACACAAGTACACTATTCGAAAACGTCTACAGTTTAATTAAACATAAAATAAACAGTGTGAATATTAATACGAAAAAACCATAGCCTCCATAAACACTGCATCGCGGTGACGGCGTTGCTCCCGCCATTACTAAAAAGGTTAAATCAACGTGAGCGCTGTGTGGTTCTGTAGCCAATGAGCTACTAGATCTGGGCCAAGTCCCGCCTCCCACTGCTGTAGACCGCCGTGGCACTGGTTTGATAGCAAGAAGCCTTTTAGAACTGAACGCGAGAACAGAAAAAGCCCAGATGTTGAGAAGAGAAAAGTGCAGCTGAGAAAGACGACCGAGCTCATTTACTGAAAGTTTTCCCTCTCAGGTTCAAAATCAAAATCCGCGAACAGTAGCCGGAACCCCCCGGGTCTCAATAATGTGTTTAAAATATGTTTAAAAACCCAAAAAAAGTAGAGAGGCACTGCAGCTAAACAAGACAAAGGCTCAACTGTGATCTTTCTGTTACCTTCACAGCCTCTGGTCTCTGAACCGTAGTAAAGAAACCGCTGGTGTTGTGCTATTTTTGGCTCGTAATTAGCGGCTAACATGCTAACAACAACAAAACAAAAAGTCCGGTTTTCTGGCTCCACGCTGTGTCCGGTCCGCATCTGCGATTAAAACCTTACCTCCGCGGCGGGTCCACTCAGAACCCGGAAATCCGCTTCGGAACCAAGAAACTGACTGGACAAACTGATAAATCCAGGTGTGTCTAAGTAGCTACAATGGTCAGACACACCTGGATTAATCAGTTTGTCCAATAATAACAAGTATTGATGCTCACAAAATGAATGTAGAGTAGCATAGCCAACATAGGCTACTTAACAAAAACAGAATAACCTTTAACTACTTGGTTTGTTTTTGTTTTTTTGCACTTCCTGCTAGAGCTCCCCCTGAGGGCTGAAGAAGAATTTCTGTATAAACCTCATGGTTTAAAGTTTGGGACAAAAGTAGCAGCTTATAGTCCGGAAAATACGGAAACAGATGCAGGTAGCAGCACTGAGTTGTCGCCATGCGTCTCCATGCAGGTGTGCACATTTTGCAAAATTACGTTTTCGAAAACCATCTCGCTCTGAACGGAGCCGCCCCCCTCCCCAACGCACCACCCACAAGCCCACAGCTGAACCCTCCCTCCATCAGACGGCAGCTAATTAGGATGTACTTTTTTAGGCAGGTGTACGTTCGTGCATGTGTGACGGCCTTAAATGCCACGCCAGCAACATGGGGGGGGGGGGGTGGACGTCACCTATTTAAGAAGAAGACTCACTTCCCAGCTGTGAAATCCACACGTGGGCGCGCCCTGCTGCGTGTGTTTTATAGGGCACCTCCGGACCCCTGGGAAACGGACCCCCCCCCCCCCGTCCACAGCTCAGTCTAATGCCCAATTAACCTTTACCAGCCCGTCCCTCGCTCACACACACGCACATCCACACCCACGCCGCCGCACGTGCGGTTGTAGCTCGTGTGCGCGCTGCACAGGCGCACATGCGTGTGCCACGGCTCATCGGCTCCACCTGAGCTCCAACACCTGAGGCCTGATGTGACGTACAGTAGCAGCGGGTGAACAGCTGCAGCGTGTGATGGGTGGAGGTCTGGCCTCCATCACACACATGAACCACGAGCTCGCAGCTCCGCCTTCACGAGACGCCTGAGCTGTTTCAACACTCGTGAAAATGTTCGTCGCTTAACATGCTGATACTTTAAAAACGCGCCTTTTAGACGTGAGAATGGATATGAATATAACACGTTTATCTAAAACCGACGGGCCTAAAAACAGAAGAAAATGACTTTATCATCATAAACTGACAGGAGCACCTTGTTACTGTAACTCTGCTCCATTTTCTTTCCTGTACAGTGATCCCTTGCCACTTCGCGGTCTAAGCTCTGCGGCTTTAGTTATTCGCAGATTTTTTTCAGAAATATATAATAATTTTAAAAAATTTTGAAAATCGTGGAAACATCACAGGATGTTGTCTGCGTTCTCTCACAGTGAAGAAATGCTGTGAGCCAGCCTGGCCCCTTTAAGAAGGTAGCCTTAAGGGTAATGATGTGGCCTTATGGGTAATGGAGTGTGTGTGTATAGAGCATGTGTAGATTTACATTCTCTGTTAACCGACAGGAGCCCAACAATACAACCTGTGTGATGTTACAAGTTCCTGCAGTGCCAGAATAAAGTTCCCGTTCCATGCAGAGAAAACCAGACTTTTTCTTTTGTTGTTGTTAGCGTGTTAGCCGCTAATTACGAGCCAAAAAATAGCACAATACCAGCGGTTTGTTTACTACGGTTCAGAGACCAAAGGCTGTGAAAGTAACAGAAAGACCACAGTTGAGCCTTTGTCTTGTTTCGCTGCAGTGCCTCGCTACTTTTTTTGGGTTTTTTTAAACATATTTAAAACACATTATTGAGGCTCGGGGGGCTCCGGCTCCAGTTTGCAGATTTTGGAGGGGCGCAAAAACTAAGGGATCACTGTATAGTCATTTCATTCAGTCATGTGTGTGCTCTCCTCTCTCTGTCCTGTCTCTCCTCTCTTTTTCTGTCTTTGTCCAGCTGGTCTTCAGCAGGATCCAGGTCCTGATCCAGGTTTCTTCTTCTTAAAGTGGAGTTTTTCTTGCCACTGTTTGGCTTAAAGGTTTTTTTCTCCCGCTGTTTGAGTATTTTACCTGCCATTATCCTTGATTTGGATTTAATATTATAATTTTAGTTAATGATATTTGCTCGAGGGTCATGATCTGGGTCTCTGTAAAGCGCCTGGAGACAATTGACATTGTAACAGACGCTATACAAATAAAACTGAATTGAATTGAAACTTCTGTTGCAACGATATCGGCACATCGGTATCGGCCCATAAAGACTAAAAAAAATCGAACATCTGCATCGGCGTAAAACAGCGACGGTCCCCGTGCTGGTATTTCATTTCTTTTTTCGCAGGGCGCAACCGTGAGCACACCAAGGTTAAAGAAAGAGAGACGCCATCACGTTGACGAGCGTTAAAGAGGGACAAACCAAAGACGACCGCTGTGTTGGAAACTGATAACAACCAATGAATGCTCGACATCGGTCATGGGAGGAGTCAAAACCAACTCCTTCAGCACCACTAATTTAATGATTTAATAACGTCGTCATCCCGGCAGCACGAGACATTTGTGAGGATCAAGCAGGAGAAAGAGACTCCAATGAAAAAAACGCCCAACGATGCAACACAACATCAACTTTGACACTTTGACACTTACTTCAATTCAAAGTGTTTTTTTTTTCTGATGAATCATTTCCTATAATGTGCAGAAAACCCGATTTAAACCAACATGACTGGGACGCGTCTTAAAAGAGCTTCAGCTTCGCTTCACGTCCACCGGTTTGATGGATTCAACTACTTGTCGTTCTTGTTCAGATGTAGACTTTGAACTGGAGCAGAATGACGCGTCACGAGAACGTGAGTACAGACATAAGAACACGCGTTGACCAGGACCAGGACCAGGACCAGGACCAGGACGGGGACCTGAACCAGGACCAGGACCAGGACCAGGACCAGGACCTGGACCTGGACCTGGACCAGGACCAGGACCAGGACCAGGACCAGGACCAGGACCAGGTCCTTCTGCTTCTTTTTAAATCAGTTTCAGCTCACTTCAATGCCACACCAGAGCGGTTTATTTTCATGTGTCGTTTATTCGCTGTCAGCTCATCCTGACGACGTAGTTCTACGTCTCTGCATCGGTCGTAGCCTACGATTCAAGAGTCTGGACATCCCACCCAAGACTGAGCAAAGGCAAATCTAGTGAGACGTTAATGCAGAAATCGTACATCGTACATCGTATATCGTATATCGTAATTGTGAAATAAGCTGCGAATTACTGTTATTTTGTTTGCTGAGAATTGTCATTTTATATTTATGGTCATGAAAAGTGCACCCTTCCCCAGTTCTAAGATTTTTGCGTATAAGGACAAAGTTAAGAGACAATTGAATTGAATTGAATTGAATTGAATTGAATTGAATTAAATTGAACTGAATTGAATTAAATCAAAATCAGGTCTTCAAATTAGTGAATACAACCTCAACAACCCATGGATGTGTTACAATCATGATTTATTACTTTATAAAACCACCTTCAGCTGCATTAACTTGACGTGGTGACCTTCTCTCTAACATGATCAGTCTTTTAGATCCTTGTGGCCCACTCTTCTCTTGTTCAGTGAAGTACTGTCCCACCACAGAACTTCAGCGGGACTGAGGTGAGTTTGGGATCATTGTCTTGTCACGTGACCCAGTTTTAGCCGGGTTTATTATCGACTCAACGTTTTCCAGGCCCACATCATCATGGCTCCACCACCATGCTTGTTTGGTGCGCTGTGTTTGTATATCAACAGATGTGACATCATCCAGAAATCGCTTACCCCACCTTTATTTCACATAGAGGCATTTATGGTGCCCTTTTATTTTATGGTGCCCTAACCCTGTGCTCTGCCTGGGAATTGAACCCAGATCCCTGGTGGGAAGGAACCACTGGACTTTCCACCACACCATCCATCCGTCAAGATCAGTAGGCCAGTTCACACGAATGAAAACCCCAACCCATAACCCCTAACCCCTAACCCTAACCCTTGCTGGTGAAACAGAGAGGCAGCAGCCAATCACAGACTGGGGGGGGCTTCCTGCTGGTCAGGAGGACCTGGCGCTCAGTCTCTGGTTGTTTTCTTCAAATATCAACAGATGTGACGTCATCCAGAAATCGCTTACCCTACCTTTATTTCATATAGAGGAATTAATGGTGCCCTTAGTTTTATTCTATAACCTACCACAGTTTGGCTTAGTTTTTGTCAAATAAATAATGTCACCATGTAATGTGTTGTTGAAGGTTGTGTTTATAATTCAAAGACCCAGTAAGGACAAAATGATTATTTTGTCTTTAGCTTCTGGCACCCCATGATTTTATACAGCAGTACGCTGCAAATAACCATTAAAACTTTGCTTTTTGCCACGAAAAACAAAAACGTCCATCGTGTCTCATCAAAGTGGCTGCAACAGGACACGTGAAGGGAAGTGTTTCCTCACCGTGTTGGACCGCAGAGACACCCGGCCACCGCAGCGAGCGCAGAACTTCGTCTGGCAGTACGAGCACAAGTTCCCGCAGCCATCTGCAAACTTGGTTTTGTGGCAGATGCCGCAGGTCGGCGCGTCGTCCCGATGAACAGCCGAGCCCGCCGCCGCCGTCGCCTGCCGGATTACCGTCTCCCTGTAGCTCGACAGCTGCTGCTGGATGCCTCTGAAAGAGACAAAAGAGGACAGATGCATGAAGGATTTTCCATTTTTTCGATGCAAGTTACGGTTCAAATTCAACTGCGGGGCACGAAAATGTATCGGTACTGAAAAGAAGTTATCGGTTTTAGCGTTGTTTTCAAAGGTTTTGAGACAAACCAGTCCCTGTATTTAAATATGTATTTTTAAAAAATATTAGATTATTCCTATAGCTGCAGCACAAACAACTACTAAAGTTCACACTTAAAAGTTTAAGAAAGGTGGATGCTAAAAGTGTGGCGGGAACAACGGGAGGAGGAGGCCAAGCATGGTGCTCACTGGACCACACAGAAAAGTAGAAGATTCACAGGATGGAACAGACAAAGAGTCAAATGGCTTCGGTGTGGCGCTTCATCGACGTGAACAAGGATCAAAATGAACATTCACTGTGAAGATATAATGACATGGACGCTCTTCTTCTCTGGAGACGAAACGTGATATAAAACCATGAAATGACTTCGTATTAGCCTGTGGTCGCAGCTCGTCTCAGTCTCCCGTGGTAACTCCACGGACCGTGAACAACAGCAAATCATAAAATCAAAGGGTATTAAGATGCAAAGGCGATAGAAAAGAATAATTGTTTTTATGTGTAAATAATAAATGAAGTGATAAAGACAGCTGTTGCTCTGAGCTCCGTCGATATCCGGCTCTCCGAACCGTTTCTGTGTTTTGGTGCAATCAACGTTTCGTGTGTGTGCTATTGTTTCAGACCGCTTAGCCAACACGAGAAACTCTTTAAATCGATACGAGAAAGAGAGGGGAAGACTATTGGTTTTTCCTGGCGTTACAGTATGCTGATTAATTGGATTTCACACTGTGGAGATGGAGGAGAGAGCAAGAAGAGTGGAAACAGAGCAAAGAGAAAGAGGATGAGAATTTCAAGAGTTAGGGTGCACTTACTTACAGAGGAGATCCCATCAACATTAGGGATGTAACGATATGGAAAATTTCATATCTCGATTACAGATTATAGATTATAGTTTTTGAACTTTAGCTCACTCTCAGCTGTCTTCAGGTCCCGTCACAGCATTTCAAGGCCCCGAAAACCTTGATCTGGCACAAGTTTTACGCCAGATCGCCCATCCTGTCGCATCTGGGAGGTGAATCCAGACTTCCCAGGTGTACAACGACCCTGTGGAGCTGCGATACCTGGTCAAGGACCCGGATGTCAAGAAAGTACCAACTGAGGCGTTAAACACTAGGGATGCGCGCGATTAGTCGTCTAAACGATTAAACGTCCGCCCACTTACTAGTCGGCACCAGAAATATTAGTCGTTTAAACCAATTTGTGTTTTATTCATGTACAAGGCCGCTTAACTGTCATACAGCCTCCCGCCACTAGTCGGGGCTACAGAGCCGTCAGACAGCAGCCCCCTCTCCACAGCAATGCTCGAGTAGACTGGAGTTTTAAAACGGCACGGTGGGAAGATAGTCTCGCAAAACCAGCGCGGTTTGGCGGTACTTTAATCTAGAAAATGAAAACAAGGTAGTATGTAGACTGTGTCAGAAACAACTAGCATACAATCACTCGACTGGAGCAATGCGCAACCACATTCGACTCAAGCATTTGGATGTTAATCTGCTCGAGGCGACGGCTGCTGATGCTAGCGGTGCTAGCCACACTCAGGCTGATTTGACATTGTTTACCCGGAGACGGTGTTCTCCCGTCCGGTCTTAGAGATTTTAGATGTTTGTTTAATTTTACGCTCATATTGAACTGCGCATAGAGCTTAATAATTCAGCAGCAATTTATCTTTTTTAGATGTTACATTATTTGTTAACTTTAAGTGAGTTTTTGTCGGATGTGCAGGGTTTATGTTCATACTGCACGGCGCAAAATGCTGCTCGTTTCGGTTGAAATTTGATTATAATTTAGATGTTTTATTAACTTGAAAGTGAATTAAAGCTATAAATTTTTTGGATAATCTGCAAGATTCAATGTGTCAGAGGCAATTTATTTATTTTGGTGGTTAATGTTTGACTGAGTTGCCTTCATGTTCACATTCATTCATACGGCACGGTGCAAAGTGTCTCGTACTTCAGCGGCATTTAAAATCCGACATGGTTGTTGAACATTTTGATTAAAGGCTTAAAGAACTCTTGTTACACACAATATTTTTTGGGACAATGTTTCAAATTCTGTTTCGAAGTTTCAATAAATTGTGCTAAATTTTCACTGTTTTCTGAGTGTTTTCCCTTTTTTTAGACTAGTTGACTAGTCTTAATTAAAATTTTCGTTTAGTCGACAGGGAAATTAGTCGCCAGGAACATCCCTATTAAACACCGCAGCCAGTGTAATAATGTTCTCTTTTCGCCCAACGCGAGTTAACTATATCACAAACGACACCACAACCGTAACACTTTACTGCAGCCTGCGAAGGCTGGAACGTTAACTTGAATTTTAATTTGGTTTCCACAGAACGTGGCTGTGGACGTGAAGCCCAAACGACTCCACTTTGGTCCCGTCTGTCTACGGGACGTTGATCCAGACGCCCGATGGTTTGTTTGGATGCAGCTTTGTGAACCTCAGTGGAGGTTTTTTTTTTTTTTTTTGTAGATTTAAGTCCAGCCATGTCTTAAATGTTCATGTTATGGAGTCTTAAATGTTGCTTGTCTTCTTGTAATCGTGCTGTCAGGGAAGTTTAGGCCGGTAGGAGCCAATCTCGGGGTAAATTTGCTGTCTTGAATGTTTTCCACTTGTGAATAATCTTTCTCACTGTAAAACGTTCAACTACTAAGCGATTTTATGACCCTTTGCAGACAATTGCTTATGTCTTTCCCTCTTGGCATTGTGTTAAAACACCTGAACGCTCCAGAGCAGCAAACTGCTCATGATTATCAATCGTGCCTGTTGGCTTCATTTTTGTTATATAAATAAAGGAATAGTTAAAAAGAAAAAATTTAATGTTGTGTAATAATAAACCTGACAATAATCGGATTATTGTTGTTAAAGGTTAATGATAAAAACAGACTTTTATACACGACTGTAATCTAAACGATCTGACCTTCCTGACGTCTGTGGGGAAAATAAGAATCTTCAGTGTCTTTAATTATTCATTAAATCATTTTGCCACCGGCGTTTAGATCAGCGGAGGAAACTACGTCTTTTAGTTTTGACAATAGCGTTAGCATGTTGCATTAAAAGAGGAAAAAAATCTGAAGAAGGAGAAGTGGAAAAAGGGAGAAAGGAAAAGGAAGACGAAGAGAAGAGTGGAGAATTAATGAGAAGTTGGGAAAGAATAAAAGAAGAATTTATTAAGAAAGAGCAAGAAAGAAAGCAGAGAATAGAGAGGAAGGTTGATAAAAGGAGGAGACAAGGAAATTACAAAAAAAAAAGGAAAAGGTGCCAGAGAAACGAGTAAGTTGAGAAAAAAAAAAACGGGGGGACAGAAGAAATGAGACTGGGAGATGGAATAGGAGAGGAGGATATGATGAACAACACGAAGGAGAGGAAATGAAGAAAAAAGACAATAATGAAAGCTTTTAAAGGAGAATATGGGGCAAAAACAGCAGACGGAAGAAGGAGGAGAGGAAGGTGTGGAAGAGATAAAGACAGAAGACAGAAGAGGGGAGAATGAATGGCAGAGGAAGAGAGGGAAAGGAGGGAGGAGAGAAGAGGAGGAGACAGAGTATCAGGAGGGGAGGTCCAGCGAAAGAAAAGAGAGTATGATGAAATGAGAGATAAACACAGGGAAAGAGGAGGAAAAAAGAGAGGAAATAGGAGAGAGAGGTGATAAAATAAAAGAGGAAATGAAGAGAAGAGGAGGAGAAGACAGGATCACTGAGCCCGCCGGACCATCAGGCTCCTCCAGAGCTCTAATTATTCACCTGTACGCACGTCACAGTACTTACAGACTGGGGGTCAGCGGCGCGGCCTCTTCCCCCATCAGCCCAGCCCGTGAAAACTACAAATCCCAGCGGCGGAGGCCGGAGGAACGGCGGTCCCGCATCTGGCCGCGTGCTCCAGTTTTCCAGCTAACGGGACGAACCGCTCCTCTAAATACACCTTTCAGAGACGCCGAGGACCCAGTGGGTGAAAGTCAAGCCGGCTGCGTAAATGCTAACACCTGGCCTCGCGCACACACACACACACACACACAGACACAAAGACAGCCATCACACATACACACACTTTTACAAACCTGATAATGCACAACACACACACATACACACACTTCCTGGAAGCAATAAGGTCACAAAGAGGTGACCTGCTGCTGCACCGCGGGATCACTTCCTGATCCGTCTCAGTCCCGGATCCATGGAGCCGCTGACAGAGTTGGACCTCCGTACAACAACCACAACGACAACAACGTGGTTTTATAGCACCTCTATAGTCCAGGGACCAGTGTTGTACCTGAACGCGTTCATTGAATGAAAGTTCACGAACCAGTTCATATTTTTCGTGAACGTGAACTGATCGCGCTCTCTTTCTCCTTCACCAGCGGGGGGCGTGAACGAGTTCATTCGGGCAGTTGTGAACGACGCTCTTTCAAAGTTCACGCACGGTCAAAACCGTTCCAGGTTTCCAGCGAACCCCATTTAAAATCCACCACAAACGAGCCTGATATGTATCTGAGGAAATCAATCAAACATGGCAACACGGCTGTCGCTGCTGTCATGCTAACAATTGCGTCATCAAACGTTTAAAACAAACAGGAAGATGAGAGCTGCTTTTGTCTTATAATAAAGACCATTTGGCAGCAAGTTTTTCCTCATATTTTTAACATACTGTAGAGCAGTGATTCCCAAAGTGTGGGCCGCGGCCCCCTGGTGGGCTGTCGAGGTACTACAGGTGGGCCGTGAGAGGTCATTAAAATTAAATTCTCGATCTTTTTTTAAATATGTTTTGAATTACTGTAAAATATTCATGACATTATTTAAAAATATTAAGAAGTAATAAAACAAAGCAGTTAAGTGTTATTCTACTGTCATTTTAACTTAATATGACAAGTGTCACCTTATTTGTTGACCCCTAACATTAATATCGGATCATGGTTCCTGGTCCTGTATGTTGATCACAGTTGTGATTAAAGGTTTCGGTGAACCGTGTATATTTTTCACATTTCAAATTGGGCCTTGGTATCCTGTAGTTTGGGAATGGCTGCTGTAGAGAGAAGCTGAAACAGAAATTACAGTTTTACATGGGCTGTTCCTTCAATGCTAATGTGAACCCTGGTTGAATAAAGATTCAGAATTGGACCAATAGTTTTCGACAGTTAAAATGGATAAAATAATTGCAGTTTGTGGTGGTGTAGTATATGGGCAGTGGTAATCATTTTGACAAGTAATTGCTCGCAGCAAGATTAAAAAAGAATAAGAAAAAAATAACTAAAAATGAACTATTTATATCATTTTTGAAATGGTGAACTGAACTAGTTCATTTTAATTTCTGTGAACTATGAACTTAACTAGTCGGTGTAGAAAGTGAACTTGCCCAACACTGCCTGGAACCACTCAAGGCGCTTCTACAACGCCAGCAGCTTCCTCTCACCGTCGCACACACACAAACCAGATCGATTTATTATTTATCAGACCGAATTATCCCCATAGTTGCTCCTATTATTCCTGTAATTAGTCTTATAATCAAATTACATACTACATGTACTACATTCGCTGTGGGCGTCCGAGGATGAACGAGGAGGTTGCTCAGCCTCTGATTGTTATTTCAGAGGGGCTACTGTAGCCGTCAGGTGGCTTTAATCCAAAATAGCTTCTACTGGTATTAGGTTTAATAAATCCAAGTTGGCTGGTTGGAGCAATACTGCGTATTAAATGCAGGGGAGGGAGCTCGGCGCATTCGCTCATCCGTACTACATCTCATTTCCCTCCTTCCTCAATGTCACTCTCTGATTGGGTTCATTGAGTTCCTTAATTATTTCCAGAACTCTCCACTCCGGCTTTCTTCTTCTGCTGTCCATCACCGTCCGTCCGTGAGATAAAAACTGCCCGCAAACACTCACAAATACTTCGCAAATGTTTTCCCAGAAGATTCTGCAGAGCTGGCGGAGAGAACGGGAGGTGAAATGTCTTGGTTTGTACCTTCAAACGATAGCTTAGCGATGATTCACAGTCACGCTAACGGGGGTGAACCAGAGTAAAATGGTACCAGACAAACCGGTAGTTACTATTTGGGGCTTTGAGACACGTAAACTTCCGGTCATGAAAGCGACCACTGATTAAGACGGCGCTGATTTTGCGCGAGGTCGACATGCTGAATCTCAGGTTGCGTTCCCGTCAACACAGAAACGAGCGGTTCGGCACCAACTGAGAGACGAGCGGTGATCCTGGAGACGACGGCAACGCCCCGGAGGATATATGAGCTTTGTCCCTTTACACCCGGTACTTTGGTAGCTCTTATTCTCTTCCTCTTCGGAGCAAACGACTCCCCTGGAGTCTTGTCCCCTGGTACCAAGAGAAGAGCGAAGGTATGACCAGACAGGCTAAGTTACCGCTCCGGCTTCTGTTTCAACCTCAACGGTCTCCAGGTTCGACCCCGGACGCCTGCCAACCCCAACACAGCTCTACTGTCTCACACCGGACACAATATATTTAAAAGTATAAAAAGTATAAAACATTAAAGTTTACAGTTATAATTGCAACAATTGTCTATATTTTATTACTTTATATACTGTCTTGGGGTTAAATTTGCAAAAAATGCAATTCTCAAAAATTAAAAACCGAAAAACACTGAAAATGAAAAAATGTAAACGGAATTTGAGAAAAAATAAAACGGACTCCATAGGGCCCTGCACATTCCTGACGCTACGGGTCGTCACATTTGGAAAGAGGTGCGCGTGGGGGTCCGGCGAAGCTTACGAAGGAGGGTTCACGCCTACACCGCAGGTGCTCCCGCTTAGACGCAGAAGTTTAAATCAGCTGTAACTGTGGAGGTGAAAACTGATTGTTGTTCCAGGCTGTAAATATGTTTATTTCTGTTTCCTGGCTACAGTTAGAGAAGAGGGTTATTAGCAGTTAGAATAATCAGCAAAGTCTTCAATGGATGCATTAATTCATGTGAACAGTTACGGTTAGAAGTATCCGTAGAGCACGGACAAAGTGATGCTCCACCTCTGACTGGAAACACGTGGAAACACGTCAAATGTTCGATAACATTGTGGTCAATGGGGCTAAAAAATTTTGTTTCTTAATATCGCCGTTAATTATTGCCCAAAACTCATGAAATTTGACTCAGGGATTTACAATAGGAAGCTCTATCAAATTTTAAAGGCTGATCCGGATCTTTTTTCTGTGCATCACAAAATAAAGGAAGATATGGTACTTTTTTAGCGGCCCCATATTGTCAGTGCTACATGTACGCTACATATGGGGGAACTTGGTGGAGGTCTGCCTCTCCCTTTTCCTACTGCCCCCCACTACCACCACTATTATAAATATTATCATTTGTCTATAAAATTGTTATAAGTCCACCTCTGCGTAACACTGTATCCTTATTAACATTAAAGGAAACAAAAAAGAAAGAAATCTATAGATCAACTTATAACAAAGAATAACTTTATAAAAGTATTTTTTTTAGTCTGTAAAGACTTAAAGTGAATCAATCCCACCGCAGTCACAATGAAGCAGTGCTACATTAGCATCATCATATTTCCTCGTCTTAACTTTCTGGAGACTTTCGTTTGTCTCTTTATCTTCGTCTCTCTGTCTTTCTTTTCATCCCTGTTAAATATTTTTCTGTGGTGTCTCTGTCACTTCATATCTCCTGCTCTGTGCTGTGTGCGCGCATGTCCGTGCAAAAAAAACCCGACACAATATAGCTAATAGTCCCTGAGCAGTGACAATGAGTGTGCCACTGCCCCCTACTGGAGTATATTTGGAATTACACTTTATTCTAGTACGGCAAAAAAAAAAAAGCATGTTTCCCGGGGTCACACGGCACCCCAACCCCCCACCCCCCAAGGGGTGGTGCCCCACTATTTGAGAAGGACCAAGGTCTTGTAGACATTACACCATCACAACATGTCGAACCGATGCATTTAAAAAAAAAAAAAAAAATTACTGGAATCTAGGTACGTAGGGGCATGTAGGGTTAAAATATTCCCACCAGCCATCCTAATTCAGTTTAAAACCGATTACATCAATGTCCTTCATACAATACGCTCGTGCTGCATTGTACTACTTAATGTGCTGCACAGCAGAAGGAGGAAAAAACAGCTGCTTCATGGATTAAAGGAGTGCTGATCCAACACTTTCAACCACTTCCTTTTCCTTCCTGCTTCCTCATTAGTCAGTTTTCCTTCCTGTTGAACATGTTTCCCGTGGAGCTCCGCTCTCCGCGGTCTGCAGCCAGATTCCTTCTTAGGCGACGTTTGGGATCCCTGCCACAGTGAAAGAGTGCTCAGAGGGCCACCACTTGATCAGGATAAGATCATGTGACATAACAAAAGAGCAGACGCGAAGAAGTGGAAACCACGAAAGGCAGAAAACAAGCTTTTTCCAGAGTGATGACGAACTCAACAGGGACTTAATCCTACAGATAAAGATGAAATTCCAGACAGGTTGGACACCTTTTGAGATGGTTGCTATTCTCAAACTGACCACTAGATGTCAGTAGTTGTTCCACGCCGTCACTTCAACTCAGGAAACTCATCTTGGAGCCTGGTGGGTGTTGAGGTTTTAACTGCTTTAATTCTCCTACAACGCCACCAGATTATGTTCACGTGTGGTTTTAAGAGTGTTTTGCTGCAAAACACGCAAAAGTAGGACACAATGCTGTGAACTAAAAAGTGACAGGAGCAGGAAACACATCAAGAACATCTCTGTAACTCGGTCGACCAGAACGAGCCATTAAATCCACAATCGCAAGTGAGATAAAAAAAAAAAAAAAAAGAAGATGTTTACCACATCAAACAGAAGCGTTGGGAATTGTTGGGATGGAGGGGTGGCAGACTGTAACACAAACAGGACAAGGATGGAGAGGAGGATGGAGGAGAAGGAGAGGCTTGAAGGAGATGATCAGAGAGAAACAGACAGCGAGCTCATTAAGAAAATCCAGTAAACACGTATATTCAAATCCAGACACAAGGTTAAAGCAAAGTGAGAGATAAATGCATGTTTTTTTTGCGGAAACACACTCAAACCAAACACACTACGCCGCTATGCATATTGTATTGTACGCATATTTTAAACAAAGCGTCCATGATTTAAGGCAGAAGACGGCATTAACATAAAGCATCTCATAACAAAGCTGTGCAGCACTAATAAGCTCTGCACAACGCAAAGTTTTGTCCATGAGAATGGAAATTAAATTGGATCGCACACAGCAGACACACTCCACATAAGAGACTGAGATGGAAATTTAATCTTTTTTACTTGTTACCAGGATCATTTAAACTTAGTTTAAGACTTTATTGCATAAAGTCATCACTGCTCTTGCACTGCGTATAATAAAGCTACAGAGCTCTATTTTTGTCACAACGTTAAAAACTTTATAACTGTGCAGGACACGTTCACACATTAAAGGTAGAGTAAGTAATTCTTAGAGATGTTCTGATACCAGGGTGTTGGGTATGATCCAATACTATTGTCATTTCCAATGTTTTTTGTTCGCAAATTAACAATTATTTTTAATCAACATCAAAATTAACATCGAATAAAGAAAAAAAAAGTTCAAACTTTATTGATCGGACTCACAAACACACTATGAAAAGCAAAATATAGCAGTCGGAAAAAAATAAAACATTAATTATTTAATGACAATTAAATAATTTAATCATGATAAAGTATCTGATATTTTAAGAAAATTAACTAACCTAAACATTTAAACATCAAGCAAAGAATAGGTATTAAAAAAATATATCCAGGAGTGAAGCTTAAAGTGCAGCCACGAATATGTAAAACATAAAAGGCATTTATATTGTTATTATTATTCTTTTACCCATCCATCCATCCATCCATCCATCCATCCATCCATCATCTGTTCCCACTTATTTTTCATATTTCCCAGATCTCTCGGCCAGACAGGTCACCAATCCATCGCTTTTTCTAGCTGATATAAATTATGTTCAGTCAGTCAACGACTGTTTGTAGAGATCAGATTCAAAGAGATACTTCTGACCTGGAAAACTCTACCTCGGCTCCAGATGTTCAGAAACCTGTTGAACGACAGACGGGGGCTGGTCATCTAGTTTAGCCCGTCGTTGCTCGAGGTTTCTGGCTCTCTGGGCAGTTCTTCTCATTTCTGAATTTCCAAAAATCTCCCTCTTTGATTCAATAAACTCGTTATTTTTCACACTCCAGCTCCAAAGGTAAGCTCCTGAAATGCTTAATAAGTTCTGCTCGTGTTGTTTCTCGCAACATTTGTACCACATCTGGAAAACATCAGCCTTTCATGATGAGCATGTCGCATTTTCCTGGTGGGATCTTTCCAGCCTTTCCAGCATGTTGCTGACGTAACAGCAGCGCTAGATAGCTAGCTCGGTCCGACGTCTTGCTGAAGTTGTGAGGCTGTATAGCACAACTTCCTGTGCTGCCTTTTAGAGATGCAAAGAAGACTTTGAATAGTGCCATGAAAATGGTGTCCACCGGGTGGCAGCACTGGTCAAAACCAGTCGTTACCGCTGCATTTGGGGCTTTTGCAAGATCTGAAAAATTCCAGTTTTGAATGCGAACTCCCTCCGATTCGGAATTGATTTAGCACGAAGGTAAGGACGAAACAGGCAGGAATATCTCACATGAAATGTTAGCGGCTACGTTCCCGTCAATTCGTCAAATAACACCTTCTACCTGTTCCAGCAGGTGGGTCCTCTGGTAGAGAAATCATTTCAGGACCGTTCCATGCTGACAAACCGGACTACTGGCAGGCGACGTTTGAAACGAGCGCCGCCACAGCTGAAACGAGACGCAGCAGAGGCCCGCTGGGATCAACGGTCACGGGCGACTGGAACCGTCCTCGCCTGGTGAGCGTCGGGCCGAGCGACAGCTGGTCCCGGCGGGGATCCTCACGTCGGCTCCGGCAGCACTTGTTTCCAGTGTTTGGACCGTGAGAACCTCTGACATTCGTATCGGTGTCAGAACAACTCCAGTGAGTCTACCGAATCTCTGACCCAGAACACTTTCGTCACATTCAGTGAAGATCCAGTGAAGATTGCTCCAGCCAATCAGTAACGAGGGGAGGGTTTGGGCTCGTGAGATGTAAAATGTAAACTTATGTCAAAAAGTTATAAGAATAAATGTAAAAGTCACCATTTTAAATCACAAAGTTGAAAATTTGCGATTTTATGGCAATGTGTCACAATTTTGTTGACAAACCTCCCGTTTTACAACCAAAGCTGCAGCATTGCAAAATTTGTAGTGTTACATGAAGTTTGTGATTATATTGTAAATAAGTGTCATATAGGTTTATATGTGGGTTTTCTTCTTGGCTTGAGGACCTGCCCCTAAAATGTCTCTGCACGGCCTGATCAGTATGGATGCTCTACTCTAGTCAGTGTGGGTGCTCTACTTTGATTAGTATGGATCCTCTACTCTGGCCAGTATGGGTGCTCTGCTCTGATCAGGATGGATGCTCTACTCTAACCAGTGTGGGTGCTCTACTTTGATTGGTATGGGTGCTCTGCACTGATCAGTATGGGTGCTCTACTCTAATCAGTATGGATGCTCTACTCTAATCAGTATGGGTGCTCTACTTTGATTAGTATGGATCCTCTACTCTGGCCAGTATGGGTGCTCTGCTCTGATCAGGATGGATGCTCTACTCTAACCAGTGTGGGTGCTCTACTTTGATTGGTATGGGTGCTCTGCACTGATCAGTATGGGTGCTCTACTCTAATCAGTATGGATGCTCTACTCTAATCAGTATGGGTGCTCTACTTTGATTAGTATGGATCCTCTACTCTGGCCAGTATGGGTGCTCTGCTCTGATCAGGATGGATGCTCTACTCTAACCAGTGTGGGTGCTCTACTTTGATTGATATGGGTGCTCTGCTCTGATCAGTATGGATGCTCTACTCTAACCAGTGTGGGTGCTCTACTTTGATTGGTATGGGTGCTCTGCTCTGATCAGTATGGGTGCTCTACTTTGATCAGTATGGATGCTCTACTCTAGTCAGTGTGGGTGCTCTACTTTGATTAGTATGGGTGCTCTACTCTGATCAGTATGGGTGCTCTACTCTGATTCGTATGGATCCTCTACTCTGGCCAGTATGGGTGCTCTACTTTGATCAGTATGGATGCTCTACTCTAGTCAGTGTGGGTGCTCTACTTTGATTAGTATGGGTGCTCTACTTTGATCAATATGGATGCTCTACTCTGATCAGGATGGGTGCTCTACTTTGATTGGTATGGGTGCTCTGCTCTGATCAGTATTGATGCTCTACTCTGATCAGTGTGGGTGCTCTACTTTGATTAGTATGGATGCTCTACTCTGATCAGCATGGATGCTCTACTCTGATCAGCATGGATGCTCTACTCTGATCAGCATGGGTGCTCTGCTCTTATCAGTATGGATGCTCTACTCTGATCAGGATGGGTGCTCTACTCTAATCAGTATGGATGCTCTACTCTAATCAGTATGGGTGCTCTACTTTGATTAGTATGGATCCTCTACTCTGGCCAGTATGGGTGCTCTGCTCTGATCAGGATGGATGCTCTACTCTAACCAGTGTGGGTGCTCTACTTTGATTGGTATGGGTGCTCTGCTCTGATCAGTATGGATGCTCTACTCTAACCAGTGTGGGTGCTCTACTTTGATTGGTATGGGTGCTCTGCTCTGATCAGTATGGTTGCTCTATTTTGATCAGTTTGGATGCTCTACTCTAGTCAGTGTGGGTGCTCTACTTTGATTAGTATGGGTGCTCTACTCTGATCAGTATGGGTGCTCTACTTTGATTCGTATGGATCCTCTACTCTGGCCAGTATGGGTGCTCTACTTTGATCAGTATGGATGCTCTACTCTAGTCAGTGTGGGTGCTCTACTTTGATTAGTATGGGTGCTCTACTCTGATCAGTATGGATGCTCTACTCTGATCAGGATGGGTGCTCTACTTTGATTGGTATGGGTGCTCTGATGCTCTACTCTGATCAGTGTGGGTGCTCTACTTTGATTAGTATGGATGCTCTACTCTGATCAGCATGGGTGCTCTGCTCTGATCAGTATGGATGCTCTGCTCTAATCAGTATGGGTGCTCTACTTTGATCAGTATGGATGCTCTGCTCTAATCAGTATGGGTGCTCTACTTTGATCAGTATGGATGCTCTGCTCTAATCAGTATGGGTGCTCTACTTTGATTGGTATGGTAGCTCTGCTCTGACCAGTATGGGTGCTCTACTTTGATCAGGGTGGATGCTCTGCTCTGATCAGTATAGATGCTCTACTCTGATCATCGTGGATGCTCTACTCTGGTCAGGACAGATGCTCTGATCAGGATGGATGCTCTACTCTGATCAGGATGGATGCTCTACTCTGATCATCGTGGATGCTCTACTCTGGTCAGGACAGATCCTCTGATCAGTATGGATGCTCTGTTCTCATCAGTATGGATGCTCTGTTCTCATCATTATAGATACTCTGCTCTGATCAGGGTGGATGCGCTACCTGATCGTCTTGGATGCTCTACTCTGATCAGGACCCAGACCGGACCCAGTTTTTCCAGGATCCAGTTCCGTAAACATGCACCACAGCACATACTCGGTGAATGAACCATTTTAATGAAGATGGCCTCGGTTCTGAGCCAAGATTATTCACTTTGTGTCCACTCATTCTCACCTCGCACTAACAGCCTCACAATTAAATGGCTTCCCAATCTCCACAAGTGCCTCCAAAAATAGTTTTGGACCTTTCTCTGCCAGAGCCCGTCTCCCACATCAAGGCTTGAAGTTACTCTTAAACAAATACATATATAAATATATGTATATGCTCCCCTCCCGTCTATATATATATATATATATACATACACATAAAGTTAAAGACCCCCTACTTGACGTGACAGTTAATGTGTCCAAAAATAAGGCTGATAAAATAGCTGAGTCCTAAAGTCCTTGGGAGTCATTATTGCTGTAAAGCCAAACGTTGGCACTGCCTCGTCCAGCCCGGCGCTCTCATAAAGCGGGATGGCATCAGATGGGGAATGGGAGCCAGCTCCGGCTCTTTCCCTGTAGTGACTCAGGCCTCTTTTGGCCGAGTATGAGTCACTCATCCAGTTCCGGGATCGATATTCAAAAAAGCAGGCGGACATGAATCAAATAACAATGAGCCAGTGTCAGGAGAAAATCACCTCGTAGCCATTAAGAAATTAAGGACTCCCAACTTTTTCAGTCTCATTTTCTCTCCAACACACACTTAGAGAGTAACTTCCCCTCGCTGCCCACTTCTGTCGTGAGACGTCTCAGGATCGCCTTTTCCCAAATTTGTCTGGCAGTCAGCATCGTCTTTTCCAGCTTGCAGCCTTTTCTGCTTCCTATCTGTGATCTAGACCGCGCACACACACAAATACGCACATGCACACAACCTTAATGTAGAGGAGTAATCTGCAAGATTGATGGGAACTCATTGAGTGTCCTGTAATAGACGAGTCTTAAAAAAAAAGTTCCCTCCTTCTCATGCTATCTGTGAGATTGAATGGAAGGTAAAACTCGTGCCAGAATTAGAAACAGGGTTTTGGTTTGTTGCAGCCGTGTGCCTGGACGCCTGGAAAGAGATCTTCCTTTGCTCCTTTTTAAGACGTTAACATTCACTGATTATTTCCGGCTTGTTATGACACGTCAGATACAATGCGGTTTGTTCAAAGCTGAAGCCACTGCAGAACTGAGGAGCATTGCAGTTCATAAACCGACCACCAGGAGGCCACTCCAAAGGCATTGACCTCCATGTTGATATGGAGCCCCGTTTGGGTCATAAGTCAATGAATAAATGAGTCTATTATTATGAAATACAGGTGTTTATTATTATGAAATACGTATCCATTATTATGAAATGTTTCCCATTATTATCAAAAAATGTAATAATTATAAAATATATTTTTATTATTTTTTAATCTTAGTTTAATGCATAATAGTTTATTTCATAATGGCTTTTTTTTAAATCTAAGAACGAGTTTTTACATAATGGCTTCGTTTTTCATAAGAATAATCTTTTACATAATAATGACATTTTGCCAGTGGGCGGGACCAGTGGTTGACCTGCATGCTCATTGGCTGATCTTTCTCCATTCTACGCTCTGACATCGACTAGTTTTGGCCATGAGGTCCCGTTAGCAGCGGGCCGTGGCGTCATCAAGGTGCGCTCCTAGTCCGATTGTAGCTATGGCAGCTTGGACTGAGCTACGGGAAACCTTGACGTTTCTTAGTCGATGTCAACTTTTAACCGTAAACTGAGGTGCATTCTGCCACCTACTGGCCTGGAGTATATACGTTGCACCTCTCACCCACTATCGATATTCACTGTTCTCTTGCTTATGCCTGAATGAAAGAGCAGCCAATCACATAAATGGCTCCGCCCTCTCTGCTGTGATTGACACACAAATCATTATTATGAAAAACGAAACCATTATCATAATAATTGGAAATATTTCATAATAATAAACATGCATTTCATAATAATGGGAAATACTTTATAATAATAAACGCCTGTATTTCATAATAAAAGACTCATTTATTCATTGAATTATGACCCAAATGGGGCTCCATACCAGTCAGCAACATTTTTCAGTTTTCAAAGCTGAAGCCACTGCAGAACTGAGGAATGTTGCAGTTCATAAACCCACCACCAGGAGGCCACTCCAAAGGCATTGACCTCCATGTTAAAGCCCCAAACATTAGAGCAGAAATAAAAATGTTTCGCTCCGAAGTTGGAGGGGACTTTTGTCTGTAGAGCCCACACTTGAGTTCCTCTGTTTCACTGGGAAATGACACAGGGATACGTTCTGGCATATGTAAAACGATTTACAGTGATCCCTCGTCAGTTCGCGCTTTAAGTTCCGCGGTTTTAGTTATTTGCGGATTTTTTTCAGGAATATATAATATTAAAAAAAAATCAAGAAAAAATTGCAGAAAAATCACGGGATGTTGTGTGCGTTCTCTCACAGCGAAGAAATGCTGTGAGCCAGCCTGGCCCCTTTAAGAAGCTGGCCTTATGGGTAATGTAGTGTGTGTGTCGTCGGACGGCAGAATGAAAACGAGGTTAGATGAAAGAGCGGTTTCTTTACTGTGAAGGTAACAGAAAGACCACAGTTGAGCCTTTGTCTTGTTTCGCTGCAGTGCCTCGCTACTTTTTTGGGGTTTTTGAACATATTTTAAACACATTATTTAGGCTCGGGGTCTCCAGCTCCAGTTGCGGATTTTGATTCTCGCATTAACCACGAAAAATAAGGGATTACTGTAGCTGGAAATGTATGAATTTAAGGTTAAGTTGCATAAACTAGTGTTTTGAGCGGCTCGTCATTGCTGTAAAGACAGGAATGAAACTGCTGTTTCTGTGTAGCGCGACGTCTTCCGCCTGCTCGCACCTCCGCCGGTGCGTGTACGTACGTACGCTACCGTGGCGTGGCGGCTCACGCTACCGTGGCGCGGCGGCTCACCATATGGCTGCAGAGACGTGGAGAATCTCACTCATGACTTTTCCTCTTTCGTGCCAAAGCTCTGCTTTTCCTCCCCCGTCCCTTCCCCTCCCCGCGTCCTCCGTGGAGGAGCTACCTGGGTGTATTCTCACCGCCCCCACTCCGTCCATCCCTCCGTCCATCCTCCCGTCTCTTCCTCTCAACGCGTTCTCTCGTTTCTCTCCAGTTTCCGGTGGTATTCACCGGTTACTGGAGAGGAGGTGAAAGCAGACTGCAGCCCTACAGAAACCAGGAAGAAGCTCGGATGACGGCTGTTGGGGAAACCTCGTTAGAAAAGCGTCTTGGAGACTCGAGCCGACATCAACAGAAATGATGTGAAGAGTCAACACTTCCGTAGTAGCTCTCAACCTCGTTTCAGGTTCGACAAAACACCTGAAGCAAAGAAACTTCTGATTCGAGACGAGCCCATCCGCCCAGCGGACAGTCGAACACAACTGTAGGAGTGGACGGCAGGAACCCAAATCATTCTGCTCCTCCTTCCTCCTCGTCCTCCTCCTCCTCTCTCTCACCCTCTCCATGTACTTCTCTGCCTTTCCACCCACTCGCTCCTCATACGTGCTTTCGCTCTGTTTCTCGCTCATCTCTTTCTCTTTGCCCTCTATTTTGCTTTGAAGAGATTTTCCATCTCGCTGCGATGAAAAGCGTCTCTCTAAATATAATTTATTTTGAACTAATTCAATCACTTTCTCATCTTTAGTTGCAGCTCCATGAAAAGTACGGGTGAGGTACCTGTATGCTAACCTCAGGCCTTGACCTGAGTGTTTCATTCAGTAGACATTCGGTTTTCCATTCAGATGTGGCTTTTGCAAACAGTCAGTCGCAGCAGCTAACGTCCCCGACAGGAACGCTGGAGGCCAGAGACCTCCGCTGAGCGGCAGTGTTGTACCTGAACGCGTTCATTGAACCAAAGTTCACAAACTAGTTCATATTTTGTGCGAACGTGAACTGAGCGCGCTCTCTTTCTCCTTCACCAGCGGGGGGCGTGAACGAGTTTATTTGTACAGTTGTGAACGACGCTCTTTCAAAGTTCACGCACGGTCAAAACCGTTCCAGGTTTCCAGTGAACCCCATTTAAAATCCACCACAAACGAGCCTGATATGTATCTGAGGAAATCAATCAAACATGGCAACACGGCTGTCGCTGCTGTCACGCCAACAATTACGTCATCAAACGTTTAAAACAAACAGGAAGATGAGAGCTGCTTTTGTCTTATAATAAAGGACCATTTGGGCAGCAAGTTTTTCGTCATATTTTTAATCTACTGTAGAGCAGTGATTCTCAAAGTGTGGGCCGCGGCCCCCTGGTGGGCCGTCGTGGTACTGCAAGTGGGCCGTGAGCGGTTATTAAAATTAAACAATTGTGTTTTAAATCCTCGATCTTTTTTAAATGTTTTTAATTACTGTAAAATATTCATTACATGCTTAAAAAAAACATTAAGAAGTAATAAAACAAACCAGTTAAGTTATTCTACTGTCATCTTAACTTAATATGACAAGTGTCTCCTTATTTGTTGACCCCTTACATTAATATCAGATCATGGTTCCTGGTCCTGTATGTTGATCACAGTGGTGATTAAAGATTTCGGTGGGCCGCGTATATTTTTCACATTTCAAATTGTACCTTGGTATTCTGAAGTTTGGGAATGGCTGCTGTAGAGAGAAGCTGAAAGGGAAATTACAGTTTTACAGGCTGTTCCTTCAATGCTAATGTGAACCCTGGTTGGTTCAGGATTCAGAATTGGACCAATAGTTTTCGACAGATAAAATGAATAAAATAATTGCCATTTGTGGTGGTGTAGTATATGGGCAGTGGTAATCATTTTGACAAATAATTGCTTGCAGCAACATTAAAAAATAATTAAAAAAGAAGAACTAAAAATGAACTATTTATTTCATTTTTTGAAATGGTGAACTGAACTAGTTCATTTGAATTTCTATGAACTATGAACTTAACTAGTTCGTGTAGAAAGTGAACTGGCCCAACACTTTAACTGAGTGACAAGATGGAAAATAAACTCCTTCCCTACTGCATTTATTCTTACGTAGGGAAGGTGTTTTCCATGTGGCGCGCCTTCTTTGTTGGTCTGGCATGCATCAGTACGTTGCTCGCTCTCGTTCAGCGTCGCCACATTCGTGTAGCCATGCGTGTCATCAAGCTCCCTCGTCCCTACTACCAGAAAAAAACACTCAAAGAAACTTTAGGTCGCCAATCGCCTGGTACACCGGATACGATCTTTGCAGTCTCATAAGAGTAATGCAAGCCTCGCTGCTCGGTGAGAAATGGGTAGAGGATTGGTTTACTGCATGTTACGCTGTGCAATTGAACACGCATTGAATCATGGGTATGAGAGGAGTCAACCTGAGCGTATTTCTTATGTTTGCTCTGTTAAAACTATTTTTCTTTTCTTGACTTTTTCTTTTCTTTATTAAGCTTCTGTTCTGTGATTGATTCTGCAATATCATGGTTTTCTTGTGGTTGTTCTGTTTCGCCTTGTCCCGTCTTCCTTGTCTCCCCTTGTCAGTCCGTCTGTTGCCTCTAATCTGTTTCTTGTCTCTGTCCCCGGCTTTTTTCCTCCCAGATTTCCTTCATCTGCAGTTGTCAAGTTTGGATTCAGTTGGTAAAAATGACCCCATTTAAACGGAGGACAGTTCAAGACCTCTGCTTCTAACACTCACATATTTTGTCATAAATATCTAAATACCGATCCACTTCTATAGAAGCAGAGGCCAAGGACTCTCCTCCTCCTCCTTTCTACTGAGACTAATTTGTGCTCTATTGGTAGTCGACTTATGCCAAGACACCAGCGAGCGGACAGAGATGCAGGTACAAACGGTCTTTTTGTAAGCACACAAATTTAAAATGACTTCTGTTTCTATCACTTATGTGGAATAACATTTTTGAGTCTGGTCAGAGGCTTAAACAGGCCATTTATTTTGGCTTAGCCCCCGCTAACCCTGTGCTAACATTAACTGTAATTTTTCCTCAGCTTGACAGAGACTTCTCAGGCATCTTCGATGACTTGGGGACACCCGTCATATCATCTGATGTGTGGGCTCAAAACAACAACCGCAACAATCCCCCATTTGATTGATTATTGGCTCTAAATTCCCGACCTTGCCTTTGGATAAATGGATCGTAAGCGGACCGGGCCCTGTTGAGGAGGTGGGTGTCTCCGCGGTGTTGGTCAAGATCCACATCTTGTCGGCATTCAAAACGCACAGAGCCAGGAAAACGTGGCGAACACGAAAGGAGACCTAAGAGGAAGGACGACAAGACGCCAGCTGAAACACAAACAGAGAAAAACCGGAAGCGGCGGCGCTGGAGAGTGAAGAAGGGAGCGTGAAATGAAAAAAAAAAGTAATAAAACACAGAGCACGCACACAACAAAAGATAAAGACAGAAAGGCGACGTGCTGGAGGAAGAGATGAGAGAAAAGAACGACAGATGGAGAGAGCACCAGAGCCAACAGCAGAGCTAAGTGGGGTAGTGTGCTCCCCAGACAGTGGTCCATATGGCCTGGCAACGCCATCCACGGCAACGCCATCCACATCCACACATATACACACCACATATATATATATATATATATATATATATATATATATATATATATATATATATATATATATATATATATATATATATATATATACACAATGAAAGCAAATATACCTCCACACAAACAAATCAAACTCACATAGGTAGTGTACGATTACACATCAACTACTTACGGACGCATTCACGAAGTTTAGTCTCCCACTCTTTAATGGGAAATTTTAATTCTAACACATCTACAGTAAGTAGTAAAAATAACACCCTTAATCATCCCTTCCTAGTTTTAGATAGGGATGCACGATAACTGTTTTTTTTTAACCGATTCCGATAACCGATAACTTTCAGCTCCTAAAGGCCGATATCGATACCGATAACACACACATATACCTAAGATCATTACATCAATACTATGAACAAAACCAAAAACAGTTTTGACTCCTTAAATAAATAGATATTTATTTTTTTCCAAAGAAAAACTAATGGCAAGCTTCAAACATTTTCGTAAAAGCTATCAAACAAACAAACCTATTTGATATCTCACATCAACTTAAAAAAGGTTAATTACTGACTGATATAAAAAAAATAAAGGCTCCTTGAACTGATGGAAATACATGCATCAGAATTACTAACTGAAAAAATCCATTCCTCAATGACAATAAAAAAATAATGCACACAGGTCATAATGTACTGACACAAGTTAGACTTGTCTGTGTAAATAAACTGAAAAAGTGCACTCCATAGTAACAGAAAATTACATTTAATGGATTTTGGCTTGTGGTTCCATTCAAAAATGAGGTGAGCATGTTAGCTCACGTTAGCTAACATTTGCACGATTTCAAAACTCCATGGAAGCGATGGTTATCTTTCAGGTGGCTGATCGGGTTTGACGTATTAAAGCTTGTGCTATTTTTTCCCTCCTTTGCTTGGAGCATTTGTCACAAATAACCAGCGAACTATCTTCCTCTGAAACTTTTACAAAGTTCCATAAGATCGCTGCCATTTTTTTTTCAGTGCACTCTGCCGCAATGCTGCATTCAAGGTGTAACGTAAATTCCTCTCCGTTTCCTCATTTGCTAGTTGTTCTTTTGGCCTTATGTCTTTTTTCTATTTCGTATGTGTAACTTGTGGGGAAATACTGCAAATATCAATTAAAGTCAGCAACTACCAAAATTTTGACCGAGTTAACAAGTTGTTTTCTGGCATGAATAGAATAGAATGCGCCACAAGGTGGCAGCATATTGTAGTTTTTTTTTTTTTTTTTTTTCATTTCATTTCATGAGGGGGTATTCTTGATTTTCCTTACTGAGAAATTGTTTTTCTGATTATGCCGACGTCACGTGAACATAGCATCCACTGTCATTCAAGGCTCAGAGGGAGCGAGGCACTGCCGTGTTGACAAAAATATATATGTTATCAGGGCTATTCGTCATGATATCAGACTTATTGGGATGACGTCATCATTTCCTGTTATCGGCCCGATAGTTATCGTGCACACCACCTGGTTTTAGGTGGCAAAAAACACTAACAACAGTAGATTGTCTCAGACGAGCATCACTGTTTGGCCTGTGTGCAACTGTCTGTCAGGAACCTTCAGCTGTTTTCACTCGTTTCTTATCTACAGTTGTGGTGTTTGGAATTAAGTCTTAAAAAGAATGAAGTCACATTGAAGTGAGGTAGAAAGCGAGGTTACGCAGTCAGCAAACTTTACACATGCAGACCAAAAACCTTCTCCTGGTTCTGAGACTCCTGCACGAACCAAAGACCAACAAATGTGAAGGCAGCAGCATCGGTTAGTGTTTAGCATCGCGGATGATTTCTCATCGTACGTTTGAGACTCATTCTCAACAAAACTTTTGTCACATTTCATGTCGAGAGCCACGTGCAACACCCTTAAAGGCTTTTCGAGGAGAGACTGCCCAAAGACCCGCGTCACTCATCGTCGAGAGAGAGACACAAAAGAGCGTTTTGTGTCTGAAAGTGGTGATAGCACGCAGGACATTTACCAACCCACTAAAATGATGAAATCTGAGATCTGGGTTTTTTTTTTTTTTTTTTTTTTTAAGAATGCAGAGGAACAACTGGTGGAGGACAGTTATCCTGTCTGCAGAGCACTTGTTTATATTTTATTGTAATTTGTACAAGCAACTTGAAGTAGCTAAGGCTAATGCTTCAAGCTACTGAGATGTTTGACCAACAGTAACCTGGTCGACGTGCTTCGCTAACTCACACTTTGTAAACGTTACCGTTGCGTGTTAAAATATTTATTTATTCCATTAACTGATCCGACAACCATAACGCCGGCAGTTAGCGCCACAGCGGTCAAAAAACCTTTTGCCCTTCCGGGTCAAACACCTAACCAGTAACAGGCAGCTACCTTTATACCTGACCCTCAGGTAACAACACAGCAACACCCACAGACACACAGAGTGAACTACAATTCAGAACAACATATTTGGCTCCTTTACAACTGTTTCTTTATTTGCACATTTATACTTATTTAAAGTTCAGCTTAAAGTCCAAAGTTAATTTCATTTGAACTTCACTATAATTTTTGTTCCTGATAATAGTTTGCATATTTTGACCTACTATGGTTGCTAAAGTGTTTATTTAAATTTGCACCAGACAAATTAGCTTTGTTCCTGTTACTTATTTTGTTCATTCAAAATAAAACCTCTTTCTGTGCCAGTTGTTTGCTCTTTTAATGTGAAAGTTTCATTTTGATAAGATTTTGGCTTCTGATGTTTTAGTATGACAAGAAAATCACAAGATTTTGTGAAATTATTGAAATGTATGTGTTTTTTTTATATTTGTACAGCAATTAAGAATACCGCAACAATATCGTAAACCGTGATAATTTGGTCACTATAATCGAGATATCATATTTTCCATATCGTTACATCCCCAGTCAGAGCATATGTGATGTGACATTAACACGGAAACATTTGTGTCATTCTCTTCTGTTGAATCATCTGAGATGATCCGGTTCTAATGAACTGAAATCACATAAATGTTAGTGTGTGGGCTTCCTTAACTAAAGATGGAACCCTCTCAAACATACAGAACTGTAAGTGAGAGTGTGTCAAGTCCTCTCCAGGTCCCAGTTGGAGCGGAGACCCGTGGGAAGACCAGGATAGCAGCCAACCCCTGAAGGAAGTGAGGAAATGACTCCTCGCCAGTCCCGAGGCTCACCGAGGTTACTACGGGGCCGCTGGGCCATCGCCATGGCGTCCTGCTGTCAGGGGACACCTGGCCGATCATCACCGTGGATGTGGGGTGTAAACATCCTTATTCTGCAGTACGGCCATGTTCCCTTCATGGAGGCTTGAAGACACGAGGACAGATCTCACCAGCGCGATGCGAAGGGGCAACCTGGCCGATTTGATCATAAGAGCTATCGTATATTAATCTCACATTAATGACTATTTTTATAAAAGTTGATAACAATAAAACAATCATCACTCTGCGAGTGTTTCTGGGGTCAGAAAAAGTTAAACCTTTCATCAATCTAGCTGCTGAAAGCGGCTGGATGGATGATGTCACGGCGGGTTTGTCCAGTTATTTTACGGTCTATGGGAGGGAACCTCGTGTGAAGCTAACGTGCTCATCACCAAGTCACCTGACGGCACTCATCTGATCTGTTCTCCTCATCTCAAAAACCTGCTAAGGACATAATAGCCTTCATTACGTCCTGATATAGAAGCTAGTCTTCCTATTTCTCAACTGTGCTTTACATCCTAACATTCATTTGAAACTAATTAGTTTATCAATAGCCTTATCACAAAAGGATCAGGAACGAGAACATCAGAGGGACAGAACATGTTAGATGTTCTGGAGAGAAAGTCAGAGAGACCAGACTGAGATGGTTTGGACCTGAACAAGGAAGGGATGGAGAAGATATCTGGAGAAGGATGATGAGGTTGGAACTGGAACTGGAGGTCTAGAGGAAGACCAGAGAGGAGATTTATGGATGTAGAGAAAGGACAGGAAGTTAGTTAGTGTGAGGATGCAGAGGATAGAGATTGATGGAGGGAGATGATTCACTGTGGAGACTCCTGAAGAGAACAGCTGAAAGGAAGAGAAGAAGATCCATAACTACGATGTGGCAACGCCACGGCTTCTACCAGCTTCTTTAGCTCCACAACACAACAAAGCCACAACATATCAGCATTAGGGGTGAGTATTAGCAAGGACCTCACAGTACGACATGTATCGTGATACTTAGGTCACAATACGATTATCACAATATCGCGATATATTGCGATATTCTACCCAGTTAATATCAAAATTAAAAGTAGAGATGAAAAATCAAGATGATATTGATCATTTGAGTCAAAACTTATTAGTGTTTTGCACATTTAAGTGAATGAATAAATTTTCCTAAAAAATAGATATTATATTGGGCGACCGAATATCGCGATATATCGCCAAATCAATTTTTTTTCACACCCCTAATCAGCATGCGCTCTTAAGATCACAAAACAAGCCCAGTTCCACGTCCGACGTCATGTAAACCCACTGTAAAGTTCGTCTGCAGTCTGTGGCAGCTAAAGAAAAGCAGCAGAACTACTCATTTATTCCATTATCTTAAACGATCTTAAGCCGATGTGCCACTCAGCGTTTTCCTGGTGGGGCTGTGGTGGTGTTTCACTTCACATTACTGAAATCATCCGGAGATCATCGACATGCTGAATAAACCCATAAATGCACTTTATACATCCCCATCCTTAAAGGCATCTTTTGTTTTTCATTCTGATAGATGATGAAACTTACTATAAAAAGGCCTTTGTGTCATATATCTACATAAGGATAGGGGGGGGGGGGCTCAGGCAGAAAACAGCCGTGCGGTCATGAGGCAACCACACCTGAGGCTACTGGCCTGTGACAACACAAGCCTTTATGTGTGATTGTAATTTATTTTTAGCGCGCTGACTGACAGCACAACTTCCAGTCTGTCGACGGAAACGCAATAAAATATTAATAACTCTGTTTTCATTAGCGTATCGCAGTCAGACCTGGACCTGTTACACTTAGAGGGCCGAGGAGGAGGATGAGGAGCATGAGGAGGAGGAGTCAGGCTGGTGACCAGCATGAGGAGGAGGAGTCAGACTGGTGACCAGCATTAGGAGGAGGAGCCAGGCTGGTGACCAGCATGAGGAGGAGGGGCCAGACTGGTGGCCAGCATTAGGAGGAGGAGCCAGACTGGTGACCAGCATGAGGAGGAGGAGCCAGACTGGTGACCAGCATGAGGAGGAGGAGTCAGGCTGGTGACCAGCATTAGGAGGAGGGGCCAGACTGGTGACCAGCATGAGGAGGAGGAGCCAGACTGGTGACCAGCATGAGGAGGAGGAGCCAGGCTGATGACCAGCATGAGGAGGAGGAGCCAGGCTGGTGACCAGCATGAGGAGGAGGAGCCAGACTGGTGACCAGCAGGAGGAGGAGGAGTCAGGCTGGTGACCAGCATTAGGAGGAGGAGTCAGGCTAGTGACCAGCATGAGGAGGAGGAGCCAGGCTGGTGACCAGGCTGGTGACCAGCATGAGGAGGAGGAGCCAGGCTGGTGACCAGCAGGAGGAGGAGGAGTCAGGCTGGTGACCAGCATTAGGAGGAGGAGTCAGGCTAGTGACCAGCATGAGGAGGAGGAGCCAGGCTGGTGACCAGGCTGATGACCAGCATGAGGAGGAGGAGTCAGGCTAGTGACCAACATGAGGAGGAGGAGCCAGACTGGTGACCAGCAGGAGGAGGAGGAGTCAGGCTGGTGACCAGCATTAGGAGGAGGAGTCAGGCTAGTGACCAGCATGAGGAGGAGGAGCCAGGCTGGTGACCAGGCTGGTGACCAGCATGAGGAGGAGGAGCCAGGCTGGTGACCAGCATGAGGAGGAGGAGCCAGGCTGGTGACCAGGCTGATGACCAGCATGAGGAGGAGGAGTCAGGCTAGTGACCAACATGAGGAGGAGGAGCCAGACTGGTGACCAGCATGAGGAGGAAGAGTCAGGCTGGTGACCAGCATTAGGAGGAGGAGTCAGGCTGGTGACCAGCATTAGGAGGAGGGGCCAGACTGGTGACCAGCATGAGGAGGAGGAGTCAGACTGGTGACCAGCATTAGGAGGAGGAGCCAGGCTGGTGACCAGCATGAGGAGGAGGAGTCAGACTGGTGACCAGCATGAGGAGGAGGAGCCAGACTGGTGACCAGCATGAGGAGGAAGAGTCAGGCTGGTGACCAGAGTGATGAGGAGGAGTCAGACTGGTGACCAGCATGAGGAGGAGGAGCCAGACTGGTGACCAGCATGAGGAGGAGGAGTCAGGCTGGTGACCAGCATGAGGAGGAGGGGCCAGACTGGTGACCAGCATTAGGAGGAGTCAGGCTGGTGACCAACATGAGGAGGAGGAGTCAGGCTGGTGGCCAGCATTAGGAGGAGGAGTCAGACTGGTGACCAGCATGAGGAGGAGGAGCCAGGCTGTCGTAGCTGCGTACAGTTCGACCATGCGCTGCTGACGCTCCTGCTGTTCATCCCACAAATGCATCCTCCCGACAAATGCAGCTCCATTTTAGAGGTAAATAAACAAGCGTTCCAACGCTATGAGAGTTATTGTTACAACGAAGAGACAACGCACCAAACACGAATTCACTTATTTTCTAACGCTTCGTTCAGATGTAAAATCTCCCTCCCAGCTGAGTGAATGTGCAGCAGAGACACAGTCTGGAAAAGCACAGACTGTTTAATTTCATAAACGAAATCCACAGAAAACTACGACAGTGTCACACAGCGTTTACAGATAGAACACAGTCGGGCTTCACCCTTTGTTCACAGAGCGGCTGAAAAACATCGTTCGCTGCCTGCAGACGTCCCTGTGAACAGAGGAGGTCACGTTATGGTGTTAAAAACTTACTGTCGGAGGTCCTCAGATAACCCAACATCCAGGAATGAAAACAACAGAATCTGTTTCAAATAACATCGGCAGTTCAACAGCCACTTATAAAATCAACTGGCCTCACACAAACACACGCACACGCGCACACACATGCACACACACGGTGGTAAAGACAGACCATCACTGAGTGATTCCATTAGAAAGCATTGCTCCTGAACAAACCATCAAGCATCCGATCCCTAATTGGAGACAAGATAGGCAGCGTTATTTCAGAGAAAAGCTAACCGCCGACCACCTGCACTCTGGGTATGATGTGAGCTGGAAAGCTTTCAGATGAAGATAAGCGCTCAGTTTACACATTTAGTGGTGTGCAAGTTCAGAGCACAGGTGGAGAGCTTCGGCGAGGCCTCGTCTGGTTTTTTCTTTTCAGCGTCACATGACAGTTGCAGTCCAGCAGTAACGAAGTGATCATCTGTAATGTAATTAATATTTCAGCTATGTTTTGGAAAACAAAAACGGAAACGGCCCGCTTGGGTTGTCACAGTTTCCCCGGATAATGCATCATTGCGGGGCCGGACCCGAGTACCAGAACGCCCGGGTAACTGTTTGATTAGCTGGACATCTGGTCTGCTGGCGCCGTGCTGTGAGAGGGTGGAGCCAGCAGGCCTGGAAACCAGCTGGAACACGGCCACCTTAGTTCAGTTGCAGGTAGCTATTTTAGCTTAGGCTTGGCTCACCCTGCGCTAACCTGGGATGCTAATTAATATTCCTTTATGCTGATTCTGATCAAATCGGCCGTGCGGCAGTCGGTAGGGTCCAGATGTAACGCTGCCGGTGGACACTCACAGCAAGGACTCCTGTTTCAAACGTCTCTTCAGTGGTGACATCAGCAACGACAGCCGAGGCTCGGTTAGCACGAACGGCCCGAGCCCAGCTAAGGTTTGTCCTTGGACCCTTCCGGACCAAATTAACAGCACAGCAAAACATATCATCTTCACAATATGAGTGATTACGGTCTGTTCAGGACATAAGAAGGACCTGATGTGATGCTAAGTAACAAAGGGGATGACAGCTAGCCATTAGCCGTGACGGCCGCCAATCAAAGGACCTCATTAATTGCATATTCGATCTTGGCACAAACAACTTTCCCATCACCCAGACCATTATTTAAATAATCAACTACGCCTCAGTTCCCACACGTGTGTTTCGCTGATTTGACGTGGCTCAGATCACGACCCTCAGTCACGTAGTGTGAACAGGCTCCAAGACTCTGGATTACAAAACAGTGCTTTCATGTAATCTGAACAGAGCGAAGTCGCATGCTCCTTATGAACTCGGGAACGTAATGGCAGAAGGGAAAAACAGCACGACTGAGGAAGAAACTGAACAAGAGTAAATTGTCATAAAAGCGACTGACTTCCAACGCCTGTGGGGAAACGCTGTGAGCCAATAAACCGCAGAAATTCCCCTGTGTGGCTTTCAGTATGAACATCTCAACATAAGGCCTCTATCATGGTCATAGCTGACTTCCTTGTTGTGGATTATATACGGTTCTTTGTAACTTTTTTTAAAATGAAAATGCTCTGAGAGTGCATCGGCTAGCTGACATCCTACTTTCATAACTCTGGAAAACAAATGTGACTCGTCCCACTTTGCAACTCCACCTCAGGTTTTGTTTCCCTGAAGTTCTGGAAGGTTAAATTATCTACCGTAAACTTTCTGCTGTTGATTACATCCCAGCTTTTCTTTGAAATGAGTAAAAAATATATCCATGAAGGGGGGAAAAAAAAGCCTCAATGCCACTTTTTTAGCTCCACAAGGAAACCAGTCGTGAAGTTAATAACACAGAGAGGATTCCTGCAACGTTATATAGCCCTGCTCCTCCACACGTGCCAGTAAGTCTCCTGGATAAACTTGATTATCCATTTACTGGAGAAGCCAATCAAGCAAACCAGAACTGTCCTCCTTAGTATATGTAGGACACAATGATACTTAGACATGATGCTTTCTTTTTTTTTTTAGACTATATCTTAAATATAGCGTGGGCTGTGTTTCAAAGCCAACTTAATCTGGGTCTTCTTAGGAGTATAAATCTAAAACTGCAAGTAGTCACAAGCTTCCAGTAACATTTTTATGGTGAACCGAGGTAAAAGTGGAGCAGACAGTTTTACGGAAAAAGAAAACCTCCATCACAACCAAATGACATTTACGACTATGCTAACAAGCAAAAAATAAAGCCCTTTCAACAGCATGTGATACTGGATGTTTGGGGGAACTATCACAACAGCAACAACAACAAAAGAAAGGTGTGAACAGGTTCTTGTGGACAGTAGAGGGAGGTGGGAAGTGGAGGCCCAACCTGCCACATAGAGCTGAGCGATTTTATCGATTCTGCGATATATATCGATATTTTATCGAGTATCGATTTTTCAGCCGCGGGTATCAATATTCTAAGCTTCTTTCAAAACCCCCGTGTCCCACCTTTAAAAGCTTGCAAGCAACAATTTGCACCGTTTAAATAAATGAAACTATTTTTCTCAAGACATCTTTTATTCATTTTTTTCCAGCATTTGCAAGCTGCCTGTCAGCCATATAATGAGTAATTGATGCTTTCAGTTCAATTAATTCAAATAAAGTCATTGGAACACTCACAAGATGTCACCAAAATCACTTTGTCCCTTTAAAATCTTTCATAAAATGATGTAAATGTATTTTAAGATGAATATCGATATGTATTGTATCGTGAGCCAAATATCGTGTATCGTATCGTATCGCAAGATTAGTGTATCGCTACAGCCCTACTGCCATAGCTGCAGTTTGTTCCCCGTGAAAAAATCGAGAAGATTTTATCAATAGCCTGCTTAGATAATCAACAATTCAATAGTGAAACTGAGCGCCATCTGCCATCTCTGTCAGCGACCAACCAATAGGAATGTAGCATGAAATGACGACTACATCACCGCGACAACGCAGCTCAGTGGCAACGGCAAGAAACAGAAGATAAAACCTGGAACTCAAATCAGAAAGACAACTACTTCTTACTTTTATTTCTTAAAGACAGATAGATAGTGATAGATAGCGATTCAGAGAGGAGCGCTGGCAAGCGCCGCCATCTCAGCTGGATTCGTGAGAGATTCAGAGTTTACCCGAAGGTTTCGAGCTCCGCTTGTTTAAAGATTCATTCCTCACCATGTCTTGTTCTTTCTAGAATCCCACATTTAAAAAGGATCAGTGGTGTCAAAATAAAATGTGCTGCTCGACTTGTTGGCCGATCCTTTCCTCTAATGTGGATCAAATCTTTACTCACAACCTCCAAGGGTTAAAGTAAATGTCGTTGTACGTGCGAGGTGGTGCTTTATTTTTAAATTTTACTGGATTCTCTAGGCCATTCTCATGTCTGACTTCCTGTCAAGTCGATCTGCTGTTTAAATTAACGCAGTTTATCGGCAGCCAAGTGCCAAAATAGACTCGGGATCCACAGGGGCTGCCGTTCAACATCCTGCTAGGGGTTGAGTTTTGAGTTTTGACTTTTAAGGAAATGCCGGAACCTCGTCATGGATCACAATCATCTGCCTTCTGCGTGAAATCCCTGATACTTGTGAGACCGATAAGTCAAACGTGTCACAGACACAACACACATGATGGAGGCGTTCCTCCAGATTAGTCCGCTCAGCAGAAGAGTCAATCGAACTGCGAGACGTTGCGTCTGAATCCGGCCTTCAGACAGCAGCTTTACGGTCCAGGATGCATCGGCGGGTCTTTAATGACTCGACAAAGCCAGGACCGGACTAAGCAGGCTGGCTGTGTCCGTCTTCACGCTGTCTCTGCCTGACAGATGAGCGACGGCGGCGAGAGAGTTTAACGGACGTAAAGTCAAGTGTTTCAGCAGATCTCTTCCAGTGGGATCAGCTGAGGCCTGTCTCCTGGAGACGCTGCCAATCTGAAAGTCGTTTCTGTCCAAGCGTTTGTGTAAATTTATCTTCCCCATTGAAACTCGAATGCAAACAAAAGTCATCAGAGCTCAGGTTCATCATTTATAGTCCATACTGGTAATGGATTTGACAATGAATGAACAACAGCAGATATTAATTTGCATCCTAAGCTCCTTGGCCACGCTGGAGCTCCGCTAAGGCCTGGTCCTGGGCCCACGTCCTGTTGGGTCAGCAGCGGAAAAACTGTTGCCACTCACCTGACGTCGTTTTGCTGAGGAGGTTTCTTCTGCCCAACCAGGTTGACGGTTCTTGCTTGTATGGGCTTCTCTTCCCTGAAACACATGATAAGAAAATGACCTTAGTTTTGTCCCTGCCAACTTTTGTGGACACGTTAAAAAAAATGACCGAAGGCTTCCATCGGTATGGGTCGTCTGAAGTGAGTCCAAACTCCCACCGCACTCGTGCCACAACCTCAACACTTTGTTCGGGACTCCCTAATTCATAAAACAGCCTCCCCAGTCTTTATCGCTCGCTAACATCGCACCAGGCCGTATTCGCTGTGCAGCACGTTGGATAACGGTGGCGCGAAAGCTGCAACGCTGATTTGAGAGGTGGATTACGGTGGCTGACCCCACCTCCACCTCCTGAAACTGGCTGATGTGAACACTAGGGGTGAGTATTGGCAAGGACCTCACAATACGATATGTACCGTGATACTTGGGTCACGATACAATATTATCACGATATCGCGATGTATTGCGATATTCTACTCAGTTAATATCAAAATTAAAAGTAGAGATGAAAAATCAAGTTGCTGTATATTTTCGATTTCAGTTCCATTTAAAGGATTGTCTCCTCACGTTTATAAAGCTTTGTCTCGCTTCGGTGATCATCGGTGGCTGCTGTCGAGTAGGGGTGAGTATTGGCAAGGACCTCGCAATACGATATGTATCATGATACTTGGGACACCATACAATATATTCACGATATTGCGATATATTGTGATATTCTACCCAGTAAATATCAAAATTAAAAGTACTGATGAATACTGATGAATCAAGTTGCTGTATATGTTCATCAGATGATATTGATCATTCAGAGGACAAATTGAGTCAAAACTATTTGCTTCAAAACAACCTATTTATTGTTTATTATTAGTGTTTTTACACATTTAAGTAACCATTACAACATACTGACAGCATTGTAAAATAAAAAATCAATATTAGAAGCTGAAAAATTGATATTATATTGGGATAAAATCGCGATATATTGCCAAATCGATTTTTTTCATACCCCTACTGTCCAGAGGCCAGACGAAGTAACGTACTGTCGCGTTACTGTGTCACACGTCGACAACAAGAGGGAAACTTATCGAGACAGATCCAGACTTTCACAAACTTCTGGGACTTTGTAAGTTTCAGGGTGGCCGTGGCGTAGCGGGACACTCTAGGTAACGGCAGTCCGTCGCATCGATCCCCAGCCCCGACAACTGAACACTGCTGCTTCTGCCACTCAGAGCGAGGGTCCCTGACTAGATAAACGGGGGGATTTGTGTCACGAAGGGCATCTGATGTGAAAGCTGTGCCACATCGAGGTTTGGATCAGGCTCATCTGAAAGTTCTCAAACAGAGAAACGGAAGCGATCCCCTCTCTTGTTGCAGTGTTTGGGTACCTTGTAGGGGTCGACGACGGGCCTCAGACAACGACACGCTCTCAATATGTCCACTGACACATCCACAGCTTGGTTCCAAGCCGCCTCCTCCATAAACATGAGCCGTGGGCTCTGATCAGCCTGATCACAGAGGGAACTCTTCCTGCCAACACCCACGCTGTCTAAAACAGAAGACGTCTTTTTATCATCGCTACTGCGGGGACCCCAGTCACTCATTATGAGACATTTTTGGCACATTAGACATAGCAAAAGATCCTGCGTGGGCTGTTTAAGTGATTACATGGCGGTGAGCGAGGTCGCTTCAACATACTGGGCTTAACGGCGGTAAAGAGCACTTCCTTTCTGTTTATAAGAGACGTACTAAAGCTACGGTTTTCACAGGTTTAATGAGTTCATAAAAGAGGAGTATCTCAAACGAATCACTCTTCTCTTTTTTTTAGAATTGAAATCTACCAGAGTTTAGATTCCTGGACACATTTGCCAAGCATGTAGGGTTTTTAAAGTCTGCTTTACTTTTGATCGTTTTACAATATTGTGACATAGAAATGCAGCTCAGGCAAAGAGGGTCGAACCATTGCTAAGAAGTTTTAATGAAACGAAGGAACATAAACATGAAGTTGGTCAACTTGGTTTACAAAATGAATAGCTGCGATGTTGTCTGTCATCATTCTAGACGGCTGATCTTCCAATCAGCACCAGGGATGACCTGATAAAAGATCTGATTAAAGGAAATACTCCAGCTCCGCCAGACACGGAGGAATCCAGCAAGATCTGTGAGCATTTACGTCCACACGCCGTCCGGTACGCCGTAATCTTTGCAAACAGAAACCCAGCTCTTCTTCTGCGCTCTAAAAGTCAGCACAGGAAGTTCCTCAGTGCTGCCCTACGGCTTCCTGTTTTGATTCGGTGCGTGAGCTGTTGGTCTGATGGCGACACGAAGGGCTCGTTAAAGGGTGAATTCCAGTTCCTCCCTTAACCCTCAATCTCAATCGCAAAAATGCGCACTCCGGCTAAGCGCAAGTGCTGTCCCGATTCTTAGAAAGTCAAGTTGAGTTGAAAGTGAAGTTGAGTTGATTATCCGGCACCACCCTTGGAAGTAAGGGCTACCCAGAAGGCATTGCGTATTTTCGCCAAAACGTCTTCGAAAAGGATGGCACTGGAAAAAGCGAGCTTCAGATGTAAGTATCTTCGTAGTTAACAGAGATATAAATGTTATGAAACTATCTTATTGTCTTCGTTATATATATATTTATATTATCTTATTCTTCTCCTTTTTCGTCGTCGTCGTTTTCTTTACAGACTGGACGTAGCTTTGGCGTAAGGCCGCCCCCCACAGTCTGAAGACGTAACTGCACTCAAGGGGTGTCCCATTTCTAAGTCACGAGATAACCCTGACACTTACTTTGGAGAGCCAAGATTGAGGGCCAAAGACTGAGGTTTAAGGGCGAGGGTTGAGGTTGAGGGTTGAGGGTTAAGGGAGGAATTGGAATTGGCCCAAACTCTTCAACAACGCTGAAGCCTCCCGAGCCCCAAAAACACATGACAGGTCTGGCTGCTGCCACGACTGAAAGCAGAGCGATGCCAAAGCGGGTCCTGAGGATCAACGCTTCAACGTCTTTAACGCCCGTAACGCCCGTAACGCCCGTAACACTGTCTTATCTGCAAACGGTCTACGGGTTTAAAGCTAAGCGTTCCGGTTTTTTGGCCTGCTTCATGTGACTTTAAAAGCTTCTTGAATGATCCACGTGAGAACGATCTGAAATCTAGCAAACGGCAACAGAGACGGAGACACCGGTCGCCTCTCAACACTCGTACTTTGCGGTTCTTGTGAGACGTCATCAGTCATCTCGTCAAGACCGGCAGAAATCCCCGGATGTGCTTTTTTTTTTGCGCCGCCCGTTTTATCGAGGACTCATCCGGCAAAGACTTGAGACGGAAAACTCGCGTTAGCAGATGCGTCTTCGCTCTGTCTTTAAGGTGAGCTGCGCTAGGGCTGTAGCGATACACTAATCTCACCATACGATACGATACAGTATATTTGGCTCACGATACGATATATATCGATATTCATCTTACAATACATTTACATCATTTTCCGAAAGATTTTAACGGGACAAAGTGATTTTTGTGACATCTTGTTCCAATTACTTTGTTTTAATTAATTGAACTGAAAGCATCAATTACACATTATATGGATATTATATATATATCCTGACAAATAAAGTAGGCAATGGACTCCGTAATTTTCTGCGACCTCGGTGAAGTAGATGTAACTGGTGGCAACAACCGCCGTCACTGTCCAGCGTGGTTTGTTTCGAATCGCGCCGCAACTTCTTGGGCTCGCTCTCAGTTAGCATTAGCTTGTCCGGGTGATGACGTTTCAAGTTGGTGGTATTTCCAGAGTACTTCACGTTTGTGTGACACAGCTGGCAAACCGCCATACTTTTGTCTAAATCTTCGCTTTCCTTTTTCTTTTTAAACCCGAACTGCTCCCACACATCTGCTTTTAAGCACGCAGGCGCTGGATTTATACTCGCAGCCATCCTCCTGACTGGCTCAGCTCTAGCTAGACGAGAAAGACGCTAGCTTCTGGATAACTTGTTAGAAATGCTCTACAGCGACACTCACGGCTGGAGGACTAAATGGCACTTTGCAGGAAGAGCACCCGTGCGGGACATGGGGGTTTTGAAGGGAGCTTAGAACATTGATACCCACGCGGCTGAAATATCGATACTCCCTGGGGAAATAAAATATCGATATATATCGCAGAATCGATAAAATCGCCCAGCCCTAAGCTGCGCGCTCTGCAGAATTAGAATAAGTGATCGGATGTTTTGCAACGATGCGTTGTCACATCGCTGGGGGCCGTAGAATCGGGGATGCGGGATTGTGCAGCCTTGTTACGAGGGCCTGAAACTGATAATAGTGGAGTGTATCCTCTGCTGCGCTGCATTACAACCCACACTGCCCCACTCCGAGCACACTTAGCACGCACGCATTAGTCAACCATCATTTCAGCGCCGACCCAAATGTGATCCCACATACACTATGTTTTTCCATGACGGAGTCAATCTAAACAGGCCGCAGGAGGCGACATAGGCGAGAACACGTATGTGCTGATGCCTTGCCTTATCTGCAGCTGCTACATTATGACACGACTGAATCCGCTTGCTCTTTAATGCATCGCTTAAAATGATGCACGGCCACTTAGAGCCGGAGCTATAAATTGGACACTTCCTTCTTTAGATGCAACGAATCGATCTTCCGGGCCATCAGTCCGCGCGGAGGAGCTTAAAATAGATCCAGGGGACGTAAAGCTGGGGGGGGGAGCGCCTCGCTTTAGGTGGGTCGCTCCGTCTTACTAGCTCCCGCGCAGGAAAACGTGAGGAAGTTCCAACTTGATGCGTTTTCTGAGTCCCGGGTGCGGGGACTTCTCTTAGCGCTGCCGTAGAGGAGGCGCGGGGGTTTGAGTGGCTCCTCATTCAGACTGAGATTACCCCCCCCCCCCCCCTCCTCTGCTATAGGCCTGCGCTTCTGTAACAGCCCGTATGATGTCTGTTGCAGGAGCGCTGGCCTACATACGGAGCGTGAGGCTGGGAAAGGCTCAACCGCACCCCAGAGCTGAGAACAGCAGCTGTTGAGATGGATGCTGCACTTTTTACCGTCCTACAGCGCCTGCAGTTCCCGCAGCGTCTACCGGAGAAATAACGTACGTTTACGTCGCCTCTCTGACTTCTGGGAACGAGGAATAAACCCTGCCTCTCGTTCTTCCCGCCGTGGCGACACACCCCTTCGCCCTCCCTCCCTCCCTCAGGTCGACGCACCTGACCCGACGCTCGCCGGGCCCTGGAGAAGTTCTGTGAACGGGATTTGAACCCCCCTCCTCCCCCCTCCCTCCCCCCCCCCCCAATGCACGGACCCGTATGGACCTCTGAGTCAGAGCGCTCAGTGTGAGGATCACACATATGCCACTGCGTTCTCTGGCCAGTTGGGCCAAGAGACAGTTCGGGAAAGTAGAGGTTTGGGGTTTTGAGATTTAAATTCATATGAGTCCCAAAGTTCATTGGGGTTTATTTATAACACAAACACACAACACACACACGCACACACACATATATATATCTATAATGAATGCTCATTAGACTAGTTACTAGTTAGGCCAGGAGACAGTTAAGGAAAGTGGAGGTTTTGATGAGATCTAAGGTGCACGGACTTCTTCAGAATGGAATCAGGCCTCCATCTCTCTCTCACACACTCTCACACACTCACACACTCTATCCTTCTCTTTTCCCTCCCTTACTTTAACATGGCCTCCTCCTTCGCTTCCTCCTCCCGCTGCCGAGCCAGCACAGCCATGATGATCTTCCTCTCCTCCTCCGTCAGATGGCTGAGGTCCGGCTCCGGGATGGCCGGGGCGGCGGGTGGGCGCGGGCCGCCCCGAGGGCCCACCGAGGCGAACATCTTCCCTCGCCACCACCACCTTTCTTCCCACCCTCCTCCTCCTCCTCCTCCTCCTCTTCCTCCTTCTCTTCCTCTTCCTCCTCCTCCTCCTCCTCCTCCTCCCCCTCGCCTCGGATCACGGATAGAAAACCCGCTGGTGGTGCCCACGGATCACGACATGGCCCGCGGATGAAGCAGCAGCTGGAGCGACAAATGCGGAGTTCCCATGGCGGTGGCAGCGGGCACCCAGGGCGGCGGCGGCGGCGGCGGCGGCGGTGTCGGCGCTGGCTGCGGTAGTAGCGGCGGTGACTGTGGCCGTGGCGTGTCGGTTCCTGGTCGCCGTGTTTCAGCCTCTCCTCCCTCTCGCTGCTCCGCTGTCCTCTCCCCCCACCCCCCCCTCCCACCGCCCACCCGCCCGCCTCTACCCTCCACCGCCTCCGTTTTACGGGGAGCCCATCTCTCCGGCGGTCAGTCTGGATGAGGATGATGGCGCACCGGAGGAGGTGGTCCTGCTTTCCGTCCTTTAGAGCCGGCGGAGAGCGGGAGGGGGGGCTCCCTGAAGGCGGCCGGCGTCTCTGGTCGGCCGTATGGCTGCGGGGCGAGGCGGTAACTTCTTGTTTTCCAGCGCCGCCGCTGATGATGCTGATGCTGATGCTGCTGTCAGGGAGACGGAACCGTCAATGGGACCGCAGCCTCTCGAGCGCGCTCACTTCCCGTGCCGCGGGAGCGCGCAGCCCTCATTTGAGAATGGGGGCTCCGCGCGCCGCTGAGATGCGCGCTCACGGAGGTTTACAGTACACACAGGAAATAAAAGGTTCTTCAAGGGTCCACTGTGGTTCCTGGACCCAATAATTCACTTCAGAGCACCAAGTCTTTACAGGCCGAGACTTTTATGTGGGAAACAGAGAAAACGGCACACTCAGTTATATAATATAATATAATATAATATAATATAATATATATAATATAATATAATATAATATAATATATATTATATTATATTATATTATATTATATTATACTACTTGTTTTAATTACACAGTCAGACAAATAGATGAGATTTTTTTTATTACAAATTATTTTCTTATAATCGCAACATTTTGCACAAAATCACAAATTTCACAAAACTGCCACTTCCTTTAGTAAATATTGCAAGTTTTTTTGGTAAATTATTTATTTTGCTAAAATTTCAGCTTTTTGCCATAAATACTAAAAATGCTGCTTTCTGTTGAAATTGTTAATTTCATCTAATTGCATTAAAACGTTGTAACCATTCATTGTAGAATGTGAATTTGTCTCATAAAATCGCATACTAAAAAAAACACAACTCTGGAATAAAATCACTTGCTTAATGTTCTGAAAATTACAAAAAATTTTGTGGAAAAATGATGAATTTCATCCTATAGCAACTTTGTCTTTAAATCTTTGTGTTTTTGTGGTAAAAACCACAAATTCTTTTATAAAATCTTTTTAGCTTACTATTGCATTTTCTTACATAAAACTATATGATTTGATGAAAATAAATTGCATATTTTGTATAATAGCAACTTTCCGTCCAGTTTCTGTCCTAAAATAACACATTTTTGCTGTAAAATTGGGAATATGCCCATTTTCTCTTTTTTGTTGTTGTTGTAACAAGCTATTGTTTTTTATCAGAAAATCTCAAAATCTCAAAAAAAAAAAAATTATTTTGGTAAAAACCCAAATTTCTCATTTTATAAGGTTTCTTGTAAAAAAAAATAAATAATTGTCATTAGATCTAAAATTTAATAAAATAACTTTTTGACATCAAGTCACAAAGTTATTTGATTTTTGTCGTAAAATCTTGAAATTTACAAAATGTGACTTTTTGACAAAAACTTCCTATTTTTTGTAAAACTATCTTTTTAACTTTACGTCTCAGTTTCTGACATAAAACTGCAACTTTAAATTAAAATTGTGAATTTTAAATAATTGCATCTCTCTGTTTGAAATCATACTTTTTTGTCGAATCATGAATCCTGCAACTTTTTGTTGTGAAAAGCAGATTTTTTTTCTCATAAAATCATAAAAAAAGAAACCTTTTTTAACATAAAAGTATGTAAAAGTGCATTTTTGTGGCAAAATCACAAATTATTGGAATTTTCTCATAAAAAGTAAATATGTGTCATAAAGCCTTGAAATTTCACAAAATCACAACTTTTGTCATAAAATCATTGAATGAACAAAACTGACTTTGTTTTAACCAAAAATCACAACTTTTTCCTAAATATTTAAAAAAAAAATTGCGAATTCTTGCAAATTGTCACTTTTGAACTAAATATTGTAAATTTCTCATGTAAATGAACACGTTTATGTCAAAAATTGTGAATTCTGAATATCTGCAATTGCAGGTCCAAAAAAAAAACATTTTTTCATAAAATCTCAAATTTGACAAAATCACAAATTTCTGAAATCAAATTACTATTTTTTTTTTGTAAAATCACAAAATTTAAAAACACTTCAACAAAAAATTCCAACATTTTCTTCAAATTTTTTTTTTGTAAAATTACACATTTTTGTCATAAAAAATCAGAGGGTTCTTGTTATAAAACCACGATGTTCCTAAAATCACAACTCTTTAATGCTTTAGCTCCAGTTTAATGTCACCTTCAAAGTTATTTCATAGTTTTATAGTACCTAGTTGTGTAAAACTGCAGCTTGATGTCTTAAATTCACACATTTTTGTTCCCAAATTGTGACCTTTTGATGTAAGATGATTACTTTTAAGAGTGAAACAGCTGCTCAACGTTCTGCAGGAAGAACGTTTATCAGGTCTGAGATCAAACCACCTGGAGTCGACCTGTACACCTGCCTCATCCTTTATTTATTCACTTTATCTCCACTTTACCCCTGAAATATGTATATTTCCTCCTTTTGTGCATTACTTTAAAAGATAAAAACTAGGGCTGCATGAAACTGTGAAGCTGATAGATTATTTAATAGGTCTAAATGGATTATTTGCAGAATTAATGGGGTTTTAAGATTTAAAAAGCCTTTTACATTTCTAAAAGCAGCTGTGTCCGTTGTGTTCTATTCTGCCAACCCCTGTTCTGGGAAACAGATTTCTTCATATGTACACATGTCTCTAGGATTATATATCTAAGATAGACTCAAAGTAAAGATTTAATCTGCCTAGATTTTATTTATTTTAATCCCATTGCTTGAAAGAGGGATGAACAACTGAATTGTCCAGAAAGCTGCAGATGATAAAACACAGCTCAACTGATTTAAATAAAGAGAGGAAGAGTGACAAAGGGACGTGAAAAAGCTCAAGGAAGGTAGAGTCCCCCCCAACCCCTAACCCTAACCCCTAACCCCTACCATAACCCTAACCCCTAACCCTAACCCCTAATTCCTAACCCTAACCCTAACCCCAACCCTAAAAACCCTAACCCTAACCCCTAATCCCTAACCCTAACCCTAACCCCTAACCCCTACCCCTAACCCTAATCCCTAATCCCTAACCCCTAATCCCTAACCCCTAACCCTAAACCCTAATCCCTAACCCTAACCCTAACCCCTAATACCTAACCCTAACCCCTAACCTTAACCCCTAATCCCTAACCCTAATCCCTAACCCTAACCCTAATCCCTAATCCCTAACCACTAATCCCTAATCCCTAACCCAAAACCCCTAACCCCTAATCCCTAACCCTAACCCTAACCCTAACCCCTAACCCTAACCCTAACTCTAACCCTAACCCTAATCCCTAACCCTTAATCCCTAACCCCTAATCCTTAACCCTAATCCCTAACCACTAATCCCTAACCCCTAATCCCTAACCCAAAACCCCTAACCCCTAATCCCTAACCCCTAACCCCTAACCCTAACCCTAACCCTAACCCTAACCCTAATCCCTAACCCTAACCCTAACCCCTAATCCCTAACCCCTAATCCCTAACCCTAACCCTAACCCTAACCCTAACCCCTAATCCCTAACCCTAACCCCTAACCCCTAATCCCTAATCCCTAATCCCTAACCCTAACCCATAACCCTAACCCCTAATCCCTAACCCTAACCCCTAACCCCTAACCCTAACCCTAACCCCTAACCCCTAATCCCTAACCCTAACCCCTAACCCCTAACCCTAACCCTAACCCTAACCCTAACCCTAACCCCTAACCCTAACCCCTAACCCTTAATCCCTAACCCCTAATCCCTAACCCCTAACCATAACCCTAACCCCTAACCCTAACCATAACCCTAACCCTTTGATTGGTGATGAGGCTCCAGAATTCATCATTTGGAAAAGGGATTAACTCAAAGGGCTCAGAATTTGTCAGATCATCTCCACAAAAACCAACAGGCTCATCAAAATTTAGGCTCCACTTTCAATACTCTTCCTCTTTTCTCAAGAACTCCCATCATCATCATCACCATGATTTCCGGTGTGCCATTAGCGGTGTGTTTTTTCTCGCGGCTTCTCCCTCGTTGCCAGGACAACTGCGGTTGTTTTTATCCCCCCTACATTTTTCCATATTTGCGGTGTTATGAGCCCCCCTGACACCTCGACCTACATGGCAATCTCAGAATGCTTCCACCCCGCCCACACTGAGGTGAAGCATCTGATATACTGTGTGTTGATTGTGAACTATGGCGCGCGGACTCGCCGTCAATACTAATGTCAGTTTCTGCTTCACTGGACAACTGCATGTCTTCCTTCCTCGGAATCGGAGTTAGCCAGAACCTGACAAAGTACTTCGTTGACGGTAAACCGGCCTCTCGCATCGCGAAGTAAATGAAAAACACTCTTTCGCTATGTTCTGTTATCGCTACATTCAGCATTTCAACTACCACTGCTGCGCCGCGAGTCTCTGTGACTGGAGGGTGTTTTACAAACTCTTTTTACGCTAAAACTTTGAATAGCGCCACCACCAAAAATAGTTCTCAGATCACATGTCCGCCATCTCCTGGTGAAAAGTAGTAATAAGACTCCGCACCACATTTATAGATACAGCCCGTTTTATTCAGCTGTCGCTTGTCGCAATTTTGCGACTTTGGTGCTTAAAGGGTTAATATAATATCGATATTATTAGTACGTAGTATTTAAAATTATTATTAGTAATATTAGAGTCAGAGGTTTTCATAATAGATTACCATTAAACTAAGCCAGAGAAGCCTAAACTGACATAAAGTGGGCGTGTTCCAGTCCTGCAAGGTCTCACCTATTTGCCAACATGGCGCCATGAATGATGAGGAAACAGAGGCTTCTTCTCAGAAACCTATGGGTGACATCACAGGAGGTTTGTCCAGTTCTTCTTATACAGTCAGCTTATGGCCAAAGAGGCAGAGGAAGTGGCCCTTGACTGGGGGACGAAGGCCACCAAGGACTATGTTTCTGCTGTCCAGCTGCTAATGAAAGGTCACGGTGAGAGTTTGGTTGGAGATGTCTCAGTAGGAGGACGGACAGATCTGATCAGAACCGATGTGAGATGACCTGAGATAGCTGAGCTGAGGTAAAATAACTCACTTCCACTTTTGAAATTACATTTTTAAAAAATGCAGGATAAGTGATAAGACAAAGACCTTCATAAAATAATTAATTCATAATTTTTTTTTATTTATTTTTTACAAACTGGACTAAAAAAGATATTGATCAAAATGAAATGATACAACAGGACAAATGAGCGCAGCTGTGAAGGACCATTTTGTGGGACTGGATGAGACCCTGAGCAGTAAGAGTGTTGGGACTCCACTCCTCCGTCTCTCCCACCGTCATCACATGTTCGAATGACGTGCATCCCCTCTTTTCTCCTTCCCTCTCCCTCTCTCTCTCTCTCTCCCTCTCCCTCTATTACTCTCCTCCATCCTTTCTCTATATCCATCTTTGCAGCATCCCGTAGCCCACACACTCACGTTTCACACATGTACAGCTGTTGGCCGACATCTGCAGCACGTTGCAGTTTAGAAACAGCTGATTGTTTCTAAAATGCTAAAATAATCTGTTACAGTAATCTAAACCCATCAATTGATACAGTTAGAAACTTAACAATCTTACACAAGCAGTCATGTGTGTTAATCCCCTCTCTTTTAATGTTTTTTTGTGTAAAAATGTAATAAAGATCAATTTGATCAGAAGGTGTCTCATAAAATCTTAAATATTGCAAAAGTTTTTATTGTCAAATGTAAATTTTTCTTGTAAAATCACAAGTAAAAAAATAATCTGTTTTTTTTTTAAAAAAAATAAAGGAAAGACAACAGAAAAAAGAATTTTGTTGAAAATTTGAAATTTTGTTTAAAATGTAAAACTTTGCAGAACCAAGACTTTTGTCGCGCAAACATGACTTTCTGTCATAAAATCACAGATTTTGCCAAAATTCCATCTTTAACTCAAAATTACAATTTGTCTTTTTGGTCATAAAACAACAACTTTTGCAAAATTGCAGCTTTTTGACTTAAAATCCAGACTATGTTGCAAAATTGCCAATTTTGTAACAAAAGCAGCAGTGAGAAGTACACAAGATTAAAAAAAAAAAGGAGATTGAAGAAAATTGTCAAGAACATGAAGAAAACTCAAAACAGAACCAAGACCAAAACAGTTTCAAACACATCAGTTAAATATCTAATATCTATTTAGTTCTATTGGAATAATTTAGAATTATAAATACTATTGTAAAATAAATAAATAATTTTTTTTAATGCCATCCAGTTAAATTTGTAAAAATTATTAACTTCATGGAGATTTCTGTTTGTTCTTTTAGAACAAAAAAAAACTATTAAAAACATATCTGAAATAGCTGCTGCATCAAAGTAAAGTTTATATCAAAATTATTAACGAGGGTGTTAATAATTTTGATATAAACTTTATTTTTGTAGTAATGTTCAATTTTATTGTGAAAAAGTGTACGTCATATCCGGAAAGTGTTGTCAACATCGCACTTTACAACCACCGGACTGCTGTTGCGGTAGGACAGGAGCCCTCTGTTTCACTCTTTTTTTTACTCTGTTTTACTCTATTTTCACTCTTTCTGCTCTGACTACATGTTTGGTGTCAAATGTTTTTGTAGGTTTATTGTGTCGCTGCTTTAGCGTTGATATTGTTACAGTCGGAGCTCGTAACGACCGTTAACCGTTAATCTGCGTCGTAACGACTCGCGCTTCCGAGAAAGCGACAAGTAAATATAAATACAGTTTAAATACCTTAAATACACGGGATGGTTTAGTTTATTATGAGGACCCGGGACCTGAACCTGGAACCTTCAGCAACCCGAACTGTCATTTGTTTTTAACAATGAACCCAGCTAATCATTATTATTATTATTATTATTATTATTATTATCATTATTATTATTATTATTATTATTATTGTTGACATTGTTTCGTTTTATCTGGACAGTTTGTGCAGATCTTTGTTTCCTCTTTGCTGTTTTAAAAGTGTTATAGAAATAAACTTTAACTGGACCTCTGAAACCAAACTTTAACAGTTTAATTTTGACAGTTACCATATTGATTATTAAATAAATGTTGAGCAGACAGATAAGTCCGATATCATGACGAATAGTCCCGATAACATATATATTTTTGTCAACACGTCAGCGCCTCGCTCCCTCTGAGCCTTGAATGACTGGCAGTGAATGTTATGTTCAAGTGACGTCGGCATAATCAGAAAAAACGATTTCTCAATAAGGAAAATCAAGAATACCCCCTCATGCCAGAAAACAACTTGACCCTCTAGTGGTCACTTGAGGAACTGCAGTTTTTCTTACATCCACATTGACTTTAACTGGGGGGGAAAAAAAACGAATGTTACTGCATGGTGTTGCTTTAAGATGTTTTAAAGGATATTTGAAAATGTTGTCATGTTCATCCTGTTTCATTTCCTCTGGTGACCAGATAACCTGTCACCTGACATGCAAAAAGAAAAATACATCATCATGTTTGATCAGTGAAGTAAAAAAATAATTAATTTACACACAGACAGGTGAGACTTTTTCATCAGGAGTTGAGTTCAGCCACTGAAACGTCTTCGCCAGGTAACGGACATGTTGCCGGTGGTGGTGGTCCACGGAGGAGCGGGCCACGTCCCAAAGGAGCGGTCCGACGGGTCCACGTCGGGAGTGTCCGCTGCAGCACGGGCGGCGTACGTGGTCCTCCGGGGAGGGGGCAGCAGCATGGACGCGGTGGTGGAGGCCGTGACCCAGCTGGAGAACAACCCTTCCTTCAACGCAGGTACCCTGAAAGGAGCTGAAGTTAGTTTTTTTTTACTGCTTAAAAAGCTACCTAGTAACAGATTGTCCACATTTTGAACAGACTCGCTAATCACAGGAGTGGCTAACGGGCAAACACGGGTCTGTTTCTGTTTCACCGAGCAGAGGTGTGAATGAGACTCTGAGAACAGACAGAAACTGATCAGGGATCTGTTTCTGTCTTTTCTGTTTCACCAAGCAGAGGTGTGAATGAGACTCTGAGAACAGACAGAAACTGATCAGGGATCTGTTTCTGTCTTTTCAGTTTCACCGAGCAGAGGTGTGAATGAGACGTTAGAACAGACAGAAACTGATCAGGGATCTGTTTCTGTCTGTTCTGTTTCACCGAGCAGAGGTGTGAATGAGACTCTTAGAACAGACAGAAACTGGTCAGGGATCTGTTTCTGTCTTTTCAGTTTCACCGAGCAGAGGTGTGAATGAGACTCTTAGAACAGACAGAAACTGATCAGGGATCTGTTTCTGTCTTTTCTGTTTCACCGAGCAGAGGTGTGAATGTGACTGTTAGAACAGACAGAAACTGATCAGGGATCTGTTTCTGTCTTTTCTGTTTCACAGAGCAGAGGTGTGAATGAGACTCTTAGAACAGACAGAAACTGATCAGGGATCTGTTTCTGTCTTTTCTGTTTCACAGAGCAGAGGTGTGAATGAGACTCTTAGAACAGACAGAAACTGATCAGGGATCTGTTTCTGTCTGTTCTGTTTCACCGAGCAGAGGTGTGAATGAGACTGTTAGAACAGACAGAAACTGATCAGGGATCTGTTTCTGTCTTTTCTGTTTCACTGAGCAGAGGTGTGAATGAGACTCTGAGTCGTGATCCCTGATCAGAAACTGATCAGGGATCTGTTTCTGTCTTTTTTGTTTCACCGAGCAGAGGTGTGAATGAGACTCTGAGAACAGACAGAAACTGATCAGGGATCTGTTTCTGTCTTTTCTGTTTCACTGAGCAGAGGTGTGAATGAGACTCTTAGAACAGACAGAAACTGATCAGGGATCTGTTTCTGTCTTTTCTGTTTCACCGAGCAGAGGTGTGAATGAGACTCTTAGAACAGACAGAAACTGATCAGGGATCTGTTTCTGTCTTTTCTGTTTCACGAGCAGAGGTGTGATTGAGACTCTTAGATCAGACAGAAACTGATCACAGATCTGTTTCAACAGCAGGAGAAGGTGTGCAGAGTTCTGTTGCATCAACGAGTGTCTGAAACAACTTGACGAAAGCATTTCTACATCAGAAACATGGACGCAAAGAATGACAGTTATTTTGTTTGTGTTAATTAGCTAATTAGCTAGAACTGCTGCCTCTGGTGTTGAAGTATTTAAAGACTGGCTTGAATATTTAACTTATATGATTAAATGGTCCTCTGACGTCGACGTGACGCTGTGTGATTCAGCAGCCAATGAGCTTCTAGATCTCGGCCATGTCCCGCCCCCCCCACAGCTGCAGACTGACGTGGAACGGGTGATTACTCAGATCATGTTTCAGGGCGTGGCTCTGGTGCTGAACGTCAAAGGGGGAGGTGGAGATGGACGCCATCGTGATGGATGGGAAAACACTGGGCAGCGGCGCCGTGTCTGCAGTACGCAACGTCGCCAACCCCGTTCAGCTGGCACGACTGGTCATGGACAAGGTACGGAGGATAAACGACGGCACCGCGCTCTGATTTTCTCCTTTAACAGCCCTGACGGTAGCGTAAACACACAGAACCAAAATGACAGTTACAAGTGGGACTTTTCCACATCTGACCTTTAACCTTTCCCTCAGACCAGCCACGCATGTCTGACAGCAGAAGGCGCCAGTAAGTTTGCTCAGTCCATGGGCGTCCCCGAGGTGCCCCCGGAGTCCCTCATCACGGAGTACTCGCGCATGCGCTGGAAAAGAACCTGGCACCAGACGCCAACCCTGTGGAGTGCCAAATGTGAGGCGTTACGCATTTAAAGCTTAACACAGTCTGTTCAGTTACACTGAATGGATTGATATTATATTATTATAACTTCACTTCTCTGTTTGTTCGTAATGTTTGTTTTTATAGCTTCATTCATTGATAAAAAACACAATAAAATCCAGTTATAGGAATAAAAATATATGAATCATAAAACAGACATAAAAAACTAAATAAGTGATAGTATAAAAGACAGGAACTAAAGCAGACTACACCTGTGAAACCCTGGCCTGAGAACATCTGGAGAACATCTGGAGAACATCTGATAGTTGGAACGAAATCAGCGTGTTTCATACTGACATGAAAAAACTTGAATAACTGAGGTGAATGTTGGAGAACGTTAAGCAGATATTTCTGGATAAAAAGTAGGATTGAAAAGTATTTTAGATCACAAAATCAAGATTTTGAAACCAAGTTTTACACCAAAAATTCATTAAAAAAATGCACAATTCTACAAAAGTCTCGATTTTACCACATAAAGTTTCAAAATTTTGTCCAAAAAATTGCTGTTTTCTAAAATTCACTTTTTTTTTTTTTAACAAAAATTCACAAATGTAGGACAAAAGGTTAAAATTATACAGAATTTACAATTTTACAACTTGAAGTCGTAATTTAACTCAAAAAATTGAGATTTTACAACAAAAAAATTGTAACTTTACCAACAAGTCTCGTTTTTGCAAAATTTGTGAGTTTAAACAAAATGTATGATGTTTTTTGGATAAAAGTGTCAGTTTTGTGATTAAAAAGTCACAGTTTTTTTCAAAATTTGAGTTTTAGAGGACAGATAATTTGATAGCATACGTTAGCATAGCCAAACGACACCAAACAAGGACCTAAATCAGGTCCATTTCACTAGAGCCTGTTCAGGTCGACCCGAGGAGTCGTGAAGCTGGTTTTAGCATCAGACCACCGGGTCAGAGCGGTCTCGGGACAGGTGGTCAAATTCTGGTGCGGCCGGTTTGAGCTGTCAAAGCTCCACGACCTCGGGCGACCCAGCTGCAGGGCGCTGGGTCAAAGAGGCTGTCGGACGCTGCGTTGTCGGTCATGAAGAAGCACGTAAACATGGCGTAAAAAAGTAACGCTCGCAGTCACGGATGAACGGTTGTAGCCGCTTCGTTAACAAGCCGTTTAGCTCGTCTAGACCGGTACGAAGAAATAGTTTAGAGAAAAATATAGCATGTAGCATAGCTGTTATGTCACCGAGCTCTTCAGCTCTTCGGAAACATGACGCTCGACTGTGATTCACCATTGACAGCGCCGACCCTTGTCACATGACCTGTGGTGTAGAAAACCAGTGAACCAGTAAACACTTTCAGAGTAGAACGAATATAAGAGGGTCCATCCTGACCCAGGAACAGGATCCTCCTGTCAGTTTGTTCAGTCCTAGAGTCCAGGTACTGGCGGGAAATCCAACCGCCCTTTGACGCTAATCGCGGGTGACGAAACAGAGCCAATTCATTCCACCTCTGTACCGCCGTCATTGGACATAATCAGCTGTTGTCACCATCTTCATCTGTAGGGGGAAGATGGGAACAGTCGGAGCGGTGGCAGTCGACACGGAGGGCAACGTAGCGTGCGCGACCTCCACCGGCGGGATGCTGAATAAGATGGAAGGTCGGGTCGGGGACACACCATGCATCGGTCAGTCGAGAACAAAACCCAGATGTGCTCAGTGTTGACCCTCCTGAACATTGATTAACTATCCTCATCAGTCTGTTAAACTTTGAGCCAAAAGAGTTAAAATTGAGTCGAGGAGCAACAAACTTGTTGGTCGTGTTGTTCATGTTGGATGACATCACGACTGGTTCTTATTTAAAATCTAAACACATTTATTTGAATATGTCGTTAACGTGACTCCCAGTTGAAGTGTAACAGCGAGTCCTGGAGTCACAGCAGATAAACAAACTCCACTTTAGTAAATGGGGGGGGGGGGGGGGGGGGGTGTTGGCCTGTCTAATCTGTCACCATCACTACGTGACTGATAGGACCGGCTGTGACTCAGCAGCCAGATTTCAGCCTCGTCGTCCAAAACAATCAGCAAAGCTGTGCAATAAAAAGTGACTCCGTGACTTCATTTGTCTGGTGAAGGTTTGATTAAAGACAAAAGTTCATAGAAAAACATCATCGGCTGCTTTAACGCACCACATTAGTGGAACAACAGAGTTACAGTGTTAACCCTTTAGGCGCCAGAATTTTTTCAAGAAAATATACAATTTTGATATCAAGATTTTAAAAGGCTATAACTTGAAAGCAGTTTGAGATAAAGGTATACTGTCAATGAGAAAATTGTTCAGCGTGACTCAAAGTCTGTGATGGGAGTGAAATTATTAATATGATTAGCATATTATGACATCACAAGGTGGCAGCCATATTGGAAAATGTTTAATTTTAATATCAAGGTTTCTAAAGGCTATAACTTTAAAGCGGTTTGAGATAAAGGCATACTGTAAATGAGAAATATCTTCAGTATGAACCAAAATTTGAACTCCTCTGAATCGCAGTTAGCCAGAACCTGACAAAGTACTTCGTGGACGGTAAATTGGCCTCTTGACATTGTGAGTAAATGAAAAAACACTCTCGCTATGTTCAGCATTTCTACCACTGCTGCGCTGCGTCTCTGTACCGGAGGGTGTTTTACAAACTAATTTTATGCTAAAACTTTGAATAGCGCCACCTCCAAAAATGGTTCTCAGATTACAGGCGCTCATGTCCGCCATCTCCTGGTGAAAAGTAGTAACAAGATTCGGCTTCACATTTATAGATGCAGCCTGTTATAGTCAGAAATGTTGCGACTTTGGCACTTAAAGGGTTAATCCTGTGGAAGCAGTAAGGAGATACTTAGTATTGCCCACATGATTATTTTTTTCCTTTTTGGCTTCGTTTGTGTTAAATAATTAAATGAACATAGAGCTGTTTTTCTTCTGTTGGTCCTGCTGTTGTTGTCATTATTGATGGATCAGGGTCCACGGTGTCACAGACTCCCTCCGTCCTCTCTACTGGGACGCTCAGTGGCGAGAAACGTGCACAGCGGTAATTAAAAAAAAAGAGAGAGAGATACTCAGCAACTGTTCAGTGGTCGAGCTAAAGAGTAAAACATCTCTTCACTCGTTTATGAGAAACCTGAACCGAGGTCAAGTGTCTGGTGGTCTAACTGTCAGTGTCTCGTCACAAACACGACTCCGGTCACGCGAGCGTTCGTGTTTCCTGTGTGTGCGCCAGGTAAGCGGCGGCTACGCTGACAACCTGACGGGGGCGGTGTCGACCACCGGCCACGGAGAAACCATCATGAAGGTTACACTGGCCAGACTCATCCTGATGCACATGGAGCAAGGTCTCACACACACACATGCACACACACACACACATATACACACACAGAGTTGAAACCAGACGTTTACTTGAACTGTATAAAAAGACTCGTGACATTTTTTTCTTACTGTCTGACATTAAATCAGACTAAACCGTTTCCTGTTTTAGGTCAGTCAGAATCACCACAATTATCTCTGTTTGCTTAATGTCAAAATAATGAGAGAGAATTTTTTTTATTACTTTCTTCAAAGTCAGAAGTTTACACTCACTGAGACGTCTCTGCCTTTTATTATCTGGGGAAAGCCCTGATGATGATGTCATGGCTTTGGAAGCTTCTGATTGGTTAACTGGAGTCACACCTGTGGATGTATTTAAACACCTCAAACTCACTGCTTCCTTCTGTGGCATCATGGGAAAATCTGAAGAAAACTTGTTGTTTGAAACTACAGAATAACAACGTTTCTCTCTACAAACGCGTTGAAGAGCCAATTAAGTATTAAAGACACCTGCGATGCAAATTAAGGTTAAACGCTAAGTGTGGAACATGACTGAAATGCAGTGATTTAGGATTTTATTTAGACAAACACGTCCAGTCAGTTTAAAAAAAAAAATCAATTTTAAACATACGTTTACAGCCCAAAGCTTTGTTTTTAATTTATTATCTTTTTACAGAAATGATCACTGCTTAAACGTCTCCTCAGGTCAGTCGGCGGAGGCGGCCAGCGACCTGGGCCTGGCCTACATGAAGTCCAGAGTCGGGGGTCTGGGTGGGGTCGTGACGGTGGACCCGCGGGGCAACTGGGCCGCCCGCTTCTCCAGCCTCCAGATGGCGTGGGCTGCAGCGCAGAAGACACCCTCCACTTACGGCCTGTACGCAGGAGAGCACCTCACCCAGAGCATCGGGGACCCCCACTGACAGGAAGTTAGCTTCTGTTTGGACTGTTGAGGCACTAAAGATCAAGAATATCAAGTTCATTTGATTACAAATCAAATATATGATAGAATGTGTTTAAAATAGAGTTATTATGAAATCAATTAAAATCAGGTCACGTGATTAAAGGTAGGGTAAGTGATTTCTGATTGACAACACACGTCTTGATATTTGAGACAAAACACAGGTAGCTCCTCCCCCTCATCACGCCCCATCATGAACCCCCCCCCCCCCCCACACACACACACACACACACACACAAAACTGTAAAAAAGCTGATAAAAAAAACAATCTTATGGCCTAAAAACTCGCACATGACAGTTTAAGTCAATTTTGAAACTTTGAGAGTCAGAAAAAGCATTAATAAGCATTGTTTATTTTAATTGACATCAAATAAAGAATATATATTGAATAAAGAAAGTCAGGAATTAAACTTAAAGTGCAACCACCAATATGTAAAATAAAACAGGCTTTTATATTTTGACATGTCGTAAAGCCGGTTATCTTGTTACGTTTTCAGAAAACGATAGATTGATGATCTCTAATGAATTCTACGGTTTCATCCGTCATTGTTGTCCGTTATCTGTCATGAGTTTCTCTCGTTTCTGAAAAGAAAACTTTCAGATGTCGCCACTGCAGGTTCGTCCCTCTTTCCCTTTAATTTGATGGTTCATCTTATCCCTGGTTTTTTATTTTTCATTTACACTTCATTTTATTTCCTACTATTTTATTAATGCAGCACGTACGGTGACGTTACGCTACAATGTTAGAACAAGTAAATCAGAGATGATTAGAGACGCGCATGTTGTATAGGAGTCGTCCAAGAAGCATTTTACTGCAGAGACGTTTAAAGTTGACAGGAGGAGTTGATGGTGCAAAGACGAGGACAGTCCTGGTGGCGTTATTATTATTACAGAGGGAGCGTTTGTTCCAGGAACTACATTACATTATATATATATATATATATTTATGTAAAACATCAGCGCAACTGAATGTTACTGACAAAAAGTGTTCTCGGGTTGATAATCACGTAAAAATTGCTTACCCTACCTTTAACACAGGACTCATCTGTCAGTTTTAACCTACTTCCTGTTCCCAGCTACTAGATTGACTCTAACTCGTGATTAGCAGTCATGAAGCTATAATACAGTCTAATTAAAAATAATCAGTATCTGTTTGAGTGTTACTGGGTATTTCAGGAGAAAATAAAAAGATTTTCATTTAGTTTCATTGAAAACTAAGGATTTACAGTCCTGAATTTCCGTCCAAAAAGTCCAGTTTGACTGACTGTCCAGTTTTACGACTCATCCTGGTAACATCTGACGTTTGAATCCATGAAGGGTGAAGAGCTGCTGAGCTTCACTCTGTCCTGTCAGGATCCACGTGGGTTTCCACAGTTCCTCCAGTGTTCTCATCTCTGAACCAGTATCTCTGAGGTGAACCAGTAATTCTGAGGTGAACCAGTATCTCTGAGGTGAACCAGTATCTCTGAGGTGAACCAGTATCTCTGAGGTGAACCAGTATCTCTGAGGTGAACCAGTATTTTTGAGGTGAACCAGTATCTGAGGTGAACCAGTATCTCTGAGGTGAACCAGTATCTCTCAGGTGAACCAGTATCTCTGAGGTGAACCAGTATCTCTGGAGCTCTCCACTCTGTTTTAGTGCTGAAGCTTTGTCTCAGAAACAGAAACAGCACAGATGATCCTTCAGAGGTTTTATTTCCTCCTGAACTGTGTGAAGAACCGCTGAGTTGACTGCAGATGTTCATATGAGCCACTAGAGGGAGCCGTCTCAGTAAAAATAAATAAAAATAAGCTCTGAGAATCCCATAAAATGTGACGTTAGACTGTTGATTCCACTTTTGTTTCTAACTTCTAATGTTGTTGTTTTTTTTTTTTTTGTATTTTGTATATTTTTACAGATTCATGTGATTCGTTTTAATTATACTAATTGTGTTTATATTGAAAGGTGTTGATAAATACAGTGCTGCTTTCTGTCTTTTTTTTTTGTCTTTTTGTCTGCATCATTCACTTGACCTCTAATAAAATTCTCTTAAATACTCTGACCTATACAGATATTTATTTTTATTCTATTATTGATTCTTAGTCTGCTTAGTTTAGAGGTGCTGAAGAATAACATTTAAGAAAGAATCATTTTATTGTGATATAATTATTTTACATTCCTTTGTGCTGCCGTCCCAGTGCACTTTTTGGTTTTTAAAGTTTAAGGTTTAAAATTACGATGCATGTACTGCCAACTTTTTCACCAGGATGATCAAAAGCCAAAAATGTTTTAGTTTATTTGATTCCCCAAAAACAAAGAATCAAACTAAACTGAGATATTTTACTGATGTTTTAGGAAGAATTTTTAGCCCTGTGATAATGAATCATTAATAACGTTGCCGTGACATCCAGCTGCCAGTCTGTTAGACCAGACCAGGGGGGGGTCGACCCTGCAGGTCTCACCTGAACGGGTCGTTAACACACCTGGATGACCAGCTGATCATGATTCATTTCCTCCTAAAGCAGGGAAACCATCTAAGACCTGTGATACAGAATCATCATTAGTCTTAATTCGTTCACCGTTTTTAATCATGAGGTCCAGTTTTTTTCTGATTAGGTGTCAAACAGGTTCCAGTCTGCTGATGTGAACATATTTACTGTTAACCGTGAGGACGTTACTGGGTTGCTCTGGTTTCTGATCTGAATCCAGCTGTGTTTATACAGAGAACGCCTTAAATATGATTATCAGGGACGTAGAAGAGATTAGATAGATCAGATCTGATTGTGTTCAGCATTATTTCATATAAACTGCTGCTGTTAGGTCTAAAAAAAAAAAAAAATGTTGAAAACTTTTGGTTGCTTTGCTGTTTTGTAAAACAAAAAATTTTTGTATTTTGCACCAATAATGTTACTTGGACTTTATCTCAGTTTGGAAAGACTTTTGCTTTACAGAACCATGTTGAAATTATAAATAAAAATTTAAATGTTGAGACACTGAAGCACTGAAATAGAAACTAAGACATTTTATTTCTCCATTGCCTTTTATTTAAACTTGATTTTTATTTATTTATTTATTTTGGTTACTTAAATGTTTGCTTTATTTTGTTGGATGATACTTCCGCCTACTGAATGCAGAACATTATTCATCTCATTTTATTTAATTTGGAAGATATCTTTGAGGAGCAGTGAAATGTTTTAATGATTAAAATGTTATCAATAAATGTTTTGATATTATTATTGTGTTAATGCTTAGATTCATTCAGTAATGGGAAAATAACTGAAAAAGTTATCGTCAGATTAATCTAAAAAATAATTGATCATTGATAAATTAGTTGACAATTTGAAAAAATAATCGCTAGAGTCATTGTTTAAAAAAAATACTCAGTTGGACACCTCAAATAAATATACATGAGAATTTACAGAAAAATAAATTTTATTATTAAGTCTTAAGCACATTTGTGCAATTGCAAATTCAAAAACATTTCTGTAAAATATTCATAAAAAGACCCTAAAATATTTCAAAAACGGCATTTGATAAGTGACCCTCCACTCAAATGTTACACTTTACTGTGAAGTGTGCTTCAAAAATTAAAATTTTTTGTGCATTCTTGTTAGATTCGATGTATCAATATTTTTTTCCATGAAAAAGATAATTCATATTTTAGTTAAAATGCACATTTCAGTCAGGTCCCCAGGTTTTCACTCAGTGCTGTTACCATAACACACCGCCCTTCCTGAAAAATTTGTAACATTCCTGAGGTCACATGTTCCACAGGAAGTTGTGTAATTTAGATCATTCTGAAGGTCAAAAGTAAAGCCTCCTTTTTTGTTGTCTGTATATCTCATGATTTTGAAACTATGACTAACAAGGCCAATCTCAACTTTCTGTCCTGTTACCTAAATTGTTTTTCATATGTTACTAGTTTATTCAATTAATATTTATTTTTGTAAATCAGTACAGTGTGCTCAGTATCCTCAAAATATAGGCATTTAGCTAATTCTATGCTAAAAACTCAGTCCTGTTACTTCCACCGCTGTTACTCAGACATTTTAAAATGCTTTTTCATGAGTTTTAGTAACAGGACTGAGAAAAATGCAACTATCGTCTGCTTAGACATTTTGTAAAAAGTGCAGAAAAGTAGCCTGAGATTGGCCAAGATGCAACCTAAATAGTTAAATGCTTTTGTCATTATATTCAGTGTTGTATTCAGTGTCCATAAAGATTCACCTTTGTACATTTGTGTGAAATGTTGCTTTGGTGATCAAAAAAGTTGTACCAGACTATAAATATGTTTATTTCTGCTGTAAAATTGCTTCTCTACTGTTACTTCTCTACTGTTAATTTGCTTTTGCATTCAGAAACACTGAACACTGTGCATCACATGAAACACCTTCATGGTAACTATCCCCGGTTCCCAGCTATGATCAGATTATTCCTTATCATGTTTTTATACAAACACGCAGGATTTTACGAGAATCATGATGGCAGCTGTATGATAATATTACTAAGGCTGGGCAACGATTAAAATTTTTAATCACGAATAATCGCATTATTTCTCTGATTAATCACGATTAATCACATTGTATACGCAAAATCAAATCATGAATTCAAAAGTAGTGTAAAGGTCACTTTTATTTAAATGTTCTGCTGCCATATGAACTAAAGTGTCATAACATTTGTTGTTCAAACACTTTTAACATCAGCACTTGTCAGTAACACATATTTAGTGTAACTCTCATCTTAAAAAATGTAAAATAAAATAAAGCTTATTGCCACTGCCAGGGCATTAATGTCATCCTGTTTTTAGAAAAAAAAAAAAAAAAAAAAAAAGTCTACAAACAAAATTCAATTTCTGTCAAATCCTCCGTCTGGGAGAACTTTAAAATGTAAATGTCCATGTTAAAGTTCAGTAACTTTACCAATCCGTGTGTCATTCATTCTTTCCATTTTCAATTGTCAATCAAAAATAAAAAAAAAAATTAAAAAGTGACATTTAATTCCGTGTATGATTCGTTCTTTCCATTTTCAACTGTCAATCAAAAATTAAAAAAGGAAAAAGGGGCGTTTTATGTCGTTTTTCGTTTTTGAATCCAACATAAAAAACAAAAAATGCCCGGTTTTTCGTATTTCAATTTTAGACTAGGATCAAAAATACGAAATAAAAAAGTGGGCCACGGGACCGAATTTGTTTTTAATATTTTAACTGGTCCCGTTTACGTGACCCGGAAGTGGTTTTGTGCTGCATTTCCGGTAGCATGGCGGCGCTAGAATCAAATACTAGTTTGATCAAGGACTTATTCAGCAGCGGTTTGACACACGCTGAAATTTCCTGCACGTTGCAGCAGATGAGTTTCCTGTAGTGATGGTGAGATGAAGCCTCATGAGACACCGAACCATTTGAGCCGATCGGTTTCAGAAAAGGTTCATTACTAGAAGCTTCATCTGCACACGACACCACCTACTGGTCGAGTGTATAATCACAGGCAGTTGGACCTCAATCATAGCTGTTTGTGGCGCATTGAATATTTGTCTGTCATGGCCCTTGGGAATGATTCTGAATTACAAAGAACATCAATGACTATGAATTACAAAGAATGCATGACCAAATAATTCTCTACATACATTATCACATATGTGTATAATAAATATGCCATGGATGTATTCTCTGTGTGTATAGTTTCCCAGTATGGAAGTATCATATGTGGCAGGTTGTGTAATGTTTTTTTTCTTTTTTGTCACTTTAAAAGAATAGCATGGGCCTGAACAGGCAGAGGACAGTGAAAGTGCTGGTCAAACTAGGAAGATGGAACTGAATATGTTTGTGTAACTTGAACAATGATGTACAGGACAGGGAAAACTTTTGTCATTTTTATTAAGAAGTAACAATCTCTCAACAGGTTTTCAGCGATTCCTCTTTTTTTTTTTTTACACAACCTCTCTGGCCTTTCACATGGTACAGAAGATGTTGTTGTGCACAAAGGCGCAAATAATATTTTCAAAAAGTAGGTTGTCTGATAATCGAGGTCAAAACTTTTCTACTGTCATTACACATCTGCGCCACTAGATGGCGCTGCACCGACGTAAACAGTAGGTGAATGGAGCGTCACAGTGAACAGATGTAACAGATCTAATGATAAATGGAGTAAGCATGCGACAGACTTTTTTTAATACATTCTAGAAAAGCTTTATACAGTAATTTTTTAATGTCTACCCAAAAATGTTTTAGGAATTCGGACGTTAAAACCGTCGATCCCTGGTGATTTACTGTTTTTTCATTTGTTTTAGTGCATTTTCAATTTCTGTTATATTTAATTCTTCTTCAAGTATATGTTTGTCTTCTGCATCCAGTTTTTTAATGTCATCATTGATGCTTTCAAATAGAATGTCACATTCTGATTTATTAAATTTTGACTTATATAAGTTACTATAGAAGAGACAAATTTCTTCCTGGATTAATTTCTGATCTTTTAATACAACTTCATCTTTTGTCATAAGCTTATTTATTTTCCTCTTAGCCTGTCTTTGTTTTTTCGAGTCCAAAGAAATATGCTGAACTCTTTTCACCCTTTTTCGATCCATCTAGCTCTTGAACGAATATAAGCTCCATTTGCTTTTGCTGTGTAAATGTCATCTAACTGGGACTGTAGTTTGCTTTATTTCAGTTTCGTCTTCTAAGGATATTTGAGAATTGTTTGTTAAAGAGTTGATTTTATCAATTCAATCCTTTTGCTTTTGTTTCTTTCTTTATGTGTGACAGTTGTTTTGCCTGTGTTGATTGCTATTCGTTTGGCCTCAAATTTAAACCATTCCCATTTATTAGTATCACTCATGTCTAATTTCTCAACCTCCAAAATAAGAGATTTCACCTGATCACAGAAACCAACATTCTGCAATAAATTATTATTAAACTTCCAAATATTTGGAGAATTCTGATGTTGCTTGGATGTTACTAAGTTTAGACTTATCATGCAGTGGTCTGTGAGTGGAGAAGGTGAAATGTCACAATTTGAAATATCGTTGCATAGCTCGCTTGAAATCAGCCAGTAATCTAGTCTAGAGCACTGACCGTTTCCTGCAGAGTTATACCAAGTAAACTGAACAGATGTTGGATTTAACGTTCTCCAATAATCAGTTATGCATGTTGTTGTACATAAATTCAGTATGGTGTCATCGTATACAGGTTGAGAATACCTGTGAGGTATTCTATCTAGCCAAGAGTCTGGGGCTATATTATGGTCTCCTCCCAATATCACTTTGTCTGAACAATATGTTGTTTTCCATTCATTTATAAGTTGACTTAATTTTGCATAAAGATTTATATTAGCTGCTTTGTTGTTATAGCCATAAATGCATATTAAGATATAATGTTTATCATTTATCTCCACTACCACCATTAACCAGTGTCCTTCAGTATCCCATTTCCCATCAATTATACTGCCTGGAAATCTATTAAATAATATCATGACTCCTGCTGAGTGTGACGTTCCATGAGCAAAAAAGGCATAATCCCCCCATTGAAGTTTCCAAAATTTTTCATCAATCATAACTGAGTGAGTCTCCTGTAAAAAAACACATTGTGATTTTTGATCCTTACAAAACAGAAAAATGGCTTTACGCTTAGTACTATTTTTCAACCCCCTTACATTTAATGACATAAAAGAACTAATGATTGTTTCAAGACGCGCTTAAACTTCGCTTTTTTCCGTGCAGAAATGAACATGTTGTCCTTAATAACATCCTATCACAAACCACAAGAAAAAACATACCAGCTTTAAATTCAAGTCTTCAAACTTTTTTTTTTTTTTAAACAGTCATTTTAACTTCCACCTGGTAAGATTTGTCTTAACAATACCTGAGAGTTATAACTGTAAACATAAAATATCTTACCATGTTTCTGAATTTCTGTCTTGCAGAAGCAACTATATGTTTTACTAAAGTGCCTGAGCATTTGCTTATTATAGCAGTTTTTATGGGTCAACTCTGTGTCCATCCATGAGTGCATACCCTTCTCTTAATCAGGCCTTCTTCCCGTTTCGTCTGGCTTCTTGCACCTTGGGCCAGAGCTTTGCACGAGCCTCACGATCTTCCTTTGAGAAGTCTTCCTTGAACTGGATGTTCATTTCCTTGCAGACTCTGGCCTCTCTTGATTTCTTCCATATTTCGTCACGAACAGTTCGCAGGGCAAATTGGATGATAATCGGTCTGGGCATCTTGTTGGTAGCTGCGTCGTTCCTCTTTCCCAGGCGGTGCACTGTGTCTACTGAGTCGCGGAGCTTCTCCACTGACAGCGGGATCACACGTGTCAAGATGCCAATCACCGTCTCTCTTGTGTTCTCCTTTTCTTTTTCGGGAAGGCCCATCAATCTGAGATCCCACCTTCTCTATATCGTGTTTGTTTCAGACACATCTGCTTCAATGAGACATTTTCTTTTCTCAGTAACACTACTTCTTCTTTCATTTTGTTTATTTTCTCTCACAGCTTGTGTGTTTGCTTCCATCCGACTTTCAAAGATTTTCAGCCTGTCGTCCTGCTCATCAAATCTCTTTATCAGAGCTTGAATTGCATTAAAGATGGTTTCATTTGTAATCTCACCCTGCTGGTTGTCTTTAGCCTTTGATCTCTGCTTCTTGGGATTTGGGCTGGGCAGAGGTGTATGATCATGAGGCACTTCTTCCATGTCGTATATTTCTTTAAGGCTGACTGAGCATCCTCAGTGTGTAAGGCTCTTTGAGCATGCTCAGTCTGTAAGGCATACTGAGCATGCTCAGTCTGTAAGGCATACTGAGCATGCTCAGTAAGTAAGGCTGACTGAGCATGCTCAGTGTGTAAGGCTGTCTGAGCATGCTCAGTCTGTAAGGCTATCTGAGCATGCTCAGTCTGTAAAGCTACCTGAGCATGCTCAGTCTGTAAGGCTGACTGAGGATGCTCAGTCTGTAAGGCTAACTGAGCATGCTCAGTCTGAGCAGGCTTAGTTGTCTGAGCATGCTCAGTCTGTAAGGCTAACTGAGCATGCTCAGTCTGAGCATGCTTCACTGAGCATGCTCAGTCTGTAAGGCTGTCTGAGCATGCTCAGTCTGTAAGGCTGACTGAGCATGCTCAGTGTGAAAGGCTGTCTGAGCATGCTCAGTGTGTAAGGCTGTCTGAGCATGCTCAGTGTGTAAGGCTCACTGAGCATGCTCAGTGTGTAAGGCTGACTGAGCATGCTCAGTGTGTAAGGCTGTCTGAGCATGCTCAGTGTGTAAGGCTAACTGAGCATGCTCAGTCTGTAAGGCTAACTGAGCATGCTCAGTCTGTAAGGCTGTCTGAGCATGCTCAGTGTGTAAGGCTGTCTGAGCATGCTCAGTGTGTAAGGCTGTCTGAGCATGCTCAGTGTGTAAGGCTGTCTGAGCATGCTCAGTGTGTAAGGCTGTCTGAGCATGCTCAGTGTGTAAGGCTGTCTGAGCATGCTCAGTGTGTAAGGCTGTCTGAGCATGCTCAGTGTGTAAGGCTGTCTGAGCATGCTCAGTCTGTAAGGCTGTCTGAGCATGCTCAGTGTGTAAGGCTGTCTGAGCATGCTCAGTGTGAGCATGCTTAATTGTCTGAGCATGCTCAGTCTGTAAGGCTGTCTGAGCATGCTCAGTCTGTAAGGCTGACTGAGCATGCTCAGTGTGTAAGGCTGTCTGAGCATGCTCAGTGTGTAAGGCTGTCTGAGCATGCTCAGTGTGTAAGGCTGTCTGAGCATGCTCAGTGTGTAAGGCTCACTGAGCATGCTCAGTGTGTAAGGCTGACTGAGCATGCTCAGTGTGTAAGGCTCTGTCTGAGCATGCTCAGTGTGTAAGGCTGACTGAGCATGCTCAGTCTGTAAGGCTACTGAGCATGCTCAGTAAGTAAGGCTGACTGAGCATGCTCAGTGTGTAAGGCTGTCTGAGCATGCTCAGTGTGTAAGGCTGTCTGAGCATGCTCAGTCTGTAAGGCTGTCTGAGCATGCTCAGTCTGTAAGGCTGACTGAGCATGCTCATTATGCAAGGCTAACTGAGCATGCTCAGTCTGTAGCAGGCTGTTGTCTGAGCATGCTCAGTCTGTAAGGCTAACTGAGCATGCTCAGTGTCTGTAAGGCTGTCTGAGCATGCTCAGTCTGTCTGTCTGAGCATGCTCAGTCTGTAAGGCTGACTGAGCATGCTCAGTCTGTAAGGCTGTCTGAGCATGCTCTCAGTGTGTAAGGCTGTCTGAGCATGCTCAGTGTGTAAAGGCTACTGAGCATGCTCAGTGGTGTAAGGCTGTCTGAGCATGCTCAGTCTGTAAGGCTGTCTGAGCATGCTCAGTGTGTAAGGCTGTCTGAGCATGCTCAGTCTGTAAGGCTAACTGAGCATGCTCAGTCTGTAAGGCTGTCTGAGCATGCTCAGTGGTAAGGCTGTCTGAGCATGCTCAGTGTGTAAGGCTGTCTGAGCATGCTCAGTGTGTAAGGCTGTCTGAGCATGCTCAGTGTGTAAGGCTGTCTGAGCATGCTCAGTCTGTAAGGCTGTCTGAGCATGCTCAGTGTGTAAGGCTGTCTGAGCATGCTCAGTGTGTAAGGCTGTCTGAGCATGCTCAGTCTCTGTAAGGCTGTCTGAGCATGCTCAGTGTGTAAGGCTGTCTGAGCATGCTCAGTGTACAAGGCTGTCTGAGCATGCTCAGTGTACAAGGCTGTCTGAGCATGCTCAGTGTGTAAGTCTGTCTGAGCATGCTCAGTCTGTAAGGCTAACTGAGCATGCTCAGTGTACAAGGCTGTCTGAGCATGCTCAGTGTGTAAGGCTGTCTGAGCATGCTCAGTGTGTAAGGCTGTCTGAGCATGCTCAGTGTGTAAGGCTGTCTGAGCATGCTCAGTGTGTAAGGCTGTCTGAGCATGCTCAGTGTGTAAGGCTGTCTGAGCATGCTCAGTGTGTAAAGGCTGTCTGAGCATGCTCAGTGTGTAAGGCTGTCTGAGCATGCTCAGTGTGTAAGGCTGTCTGAGCATGCTCAGTGGTGTAAGGCTGTCTGAGCATGCTCAGTGTGTAAGGCTAACTGAGCATGCTCAGTGTAAGGCTGTCTGAGCATGCTCAGTCTGTAAGGCTGTCTGAGCATGCTCAGTGTGTAAGGCTGTCTGAGCATGCTCAGTGTGTAAGGCTGTCTGAGCATGCTCAGTCTGTAAGGCTGTCTGAGCATGCTCAGTGTGTAAGGCTAACTGAGCATGCTCAGTCTGTAAGGCTGTCTGAGCATGCTCAGTGTGTAAGGCTGTCTGAGCATGCTCAGTGTGTAAGGCTGTCTGAGCATGCTCAGTGTGTAAGGCTGTCTGAGCATGCTCAGTGTGTAAGGCTAACTGAGCATGCTCAGTCTGTAAGGCTGTCTGAGCATGCTCAGTGTGTAAGGCTGTCTGAGCATGCTCAGTGTGTAAGGCTGTCTGAGCATGCTCAGTGTGTAAGGCTGTCTGAGCATGCTCAGTGTGTAAAGGCTGTCTGAGCATGCTCAGTGTGTAAGGCTGACTGAGCATGCTCAGTGTGTAAGGCTGTCTGAGCATGCTCAGTGTGTAAGGCTGTCCTGAGCATGCTCAGTGTGTAAGGCTGAGCATGCTCAGTGTGTAAGGCTGTCTGAGCATGCTCAGTGTGTAAGGCTGTCTGAGCATGCTCAGTGTGTAAGGCTGTCTGAGCATGCTCAGTGTAAGGCTGTCTGAGCATGCTCAGTGTGTAAGGCTGTCTGAGCATGCTCAGTGTGTAAGGCTGTCTGAGCATGCTCAGTCTGTAAGGCTAAACTGAGCATGCTCAGTGTGTAAGGCTGTCTGAGCATGCTCAGTCTGTAAGGCTGAACTGAGCATGCTCAGTGTGTAAGGCTGTCTGAGCATGCTCAGTCTGTAAGGCTGTCTGAGCATGCTCAGTCTGTAAGGCTGTCTGAGCATGCTCAGTGTGTAAGGCTGTCTGAGCATGCTCAGTGTGAAGGGCTGTCTGAGCATGCTCAGTCTGTAAGGCTGTTCTGAGCATGCTCAGTGTGTAAGGCTAACTGAGCATGCTCAGTGTGTAAGGCTGTCTGAGCATGCTCAGTGTGTAAGGCTGTCTGAGCATGCTCAGTGTGTGTAAGGCTGTCTGAGCATGCTCAGTGTGTAACTGGCTGAACTGAGCATGCTCAGTGTGTAAGGCTGTCTGAGCATGCTCAGTGTGGCTGTAAGGCTGTCTGAGCATGCTCAGTGTGTAAGGCTGTCTGAGCATGCTCAGTGTGTAAGGCTGTCTGAGCATGCTCAGTGTAAGGCTGTCTGAGCATGCTCAGTGTAAGGCTGTCTGAGCATGCTCAGTGTGTAAGGCTAAATGAGCATGCTCAGTCTGTAAGGCTGTCTGAGCATGCTCAGTCTGTAAGGCTGTCTGAGCATGCTCAGTGTGTAAGGCTGTCTGAGCATGCTCAGTGTGTAAGGCTGTCTGAGCATGCTCAGTGTGTAAGGCTGTCTGAGCATGCTCAGTGGTGTAAGGCTGTCTGAGCATGCTCAGTGTGTAAGGCTGTCTGAGCATGCTCAGTGTGTAAGGCTGTCTGAGCATGCTCAGTGTGTAAGGCTGTCTGAGCATGCTCAGTCTGTAAGGCTGTCTGTCTGAGCATGCTCAGTGTGTAAGGCTGTCTGAGCATGCTCAGTGTGTAAGGCTGTCTGAGCATGCTCAGTCTGTAAGGCTAACTGAGCATGCTCAGTGTGTAAGGCTGTCTGAGCATGCTCAGTCTGTAAGGCTAACTGAGCATGCTCAGTCTGTAAGGCTGTCTGAGCATGCTCAGTGTGTAAGGCTGTCTGAGCATGCTCAGTGTGTAAGGCTGTCTGAGCATGCTCAGTGTGTAAGGCTGTCTGAGCATGCTCAGTGTGTAAGGCTGTCTGAGCATGCTCAGTGTGTAAGGCTGTCTGAGCATGCTCAGTGTGTAAGGCTGTCTGAGCATGCTCAGTGTGTAAGGCTGTCTGAGCATGCTCAGTGTGTAAGGCTGAGGCATGCTCAGTGTGTAAGGCTGTCTGAGCATGCTCAGTCTGTAAGGCTAACTGAGCATGCTCAGTGTGTAAGGCTGTCTGAGCATGCTCAGTGTGTAAGGCTGTCTGAGCATGCTCAGTGTGTAAGGCTGTCTGAGCATGCTCAGTGTGTAAGGCTGTCTGAGCATGCTCAGTGTGTAAGGCTGTCTGAGCATGCTCAGTGTGTAAGGCTGTCTGAGCATGCTCAGTCTGTAAGGCTGTCTGAGCATGCTCAGTGTGTAAGGCTGTCTGAGCATGCTCAGTGTGTAAGGCTGTCTGAGCATGCTCAGTGTGTAAGGCTGTCTGAGCATGCTCAGTCTGTAAGGCTGTCTGAGCATGCTCAGTGTGTAAGGCTGTCTGAGCATGCTCAGTGTGTAAGGCTGTCTGAGGCATGCTCAGTCTGTAAGGCTGTCTGAGCATGCTCAGTCTGTAAGGCTAACTGAGCATGCTCAGTGTTGTAAGGCTGACTGAGCATGCTCAGTCTGTAAGGCTGTCTGAGCATGCTCAGTCTGTAAGGCTGTCTGAGCATGCTCAGTGTGTAAGGCTGTCTGAGCATGCTCAGTCTGTAAGGCTGTCTGAGCATGCTCAGTGTGTAAGGCTGTCTGAGCATGCTCAGTGTGTAAAGCTGTCTGAGCATGCTCAGTGTGTAAGGCTGTCTGAGCATGCTCAGTCTGTAAGGCTGTCTGAGCATGCTCAGTGTAAGGCTGTCTGAGCATGCTCAGTGGTGTAAGGCTGTCTGAGCATGCTCAGTCTGTAAGGCTGTCTGAGGCATGCTCAGTCTGTAAGGCTAACTGAGCATGCTCAGTGTGTAAGGCTGTCTGAGCATGCTCAGTTGTGTAAGGCTGTCTGAGCATGCTCAGTCTGTAAGGCTGTAACTGAGCATGCTCAGTGTGTAAGGCTGTCTGAGCATGCTCAGTGTGTAAGGCTGTCTGAGCATGCTCAGTGTGTGTAAGGCTGTCTGAGCATGCTCAGTCTGTAAGGCTGTCTGAGCATGCTCAGTCTGTAAGGCTAACTGAGCATGCTCAGTCTGTAAGGCTGTCTGAGCATGCTCAGTGTGTAAGGCTGTCTGAGCATGCTCAGTGTGTAAGGCTGTCTGAGCATGCTCAGTGTGTAAGGCTGTCTGAGGCATGCTCAGTGTAAGGCTGTCTGAGCATGCTCAGTGTGTAAGGCTGTCTGAGCATGCTCAGTGTGTAAGGGCTGTCTGAGCATGCTCAGTGTGTAAGGCTGTCTGAGCATGCTCAGTGTGTAAGGCTGTCTGAGCATGCTCAGTGTGTAAGGCTGTCTGAGCATGCTCAGTGTGTAAGGCTGTCTGAGCATGCTCAGTCTGTAAGGCTAACTGAGCATGCTCAGTGTGTAAGGCTGTCTGAGCATGCTCAGTGTGTAAGGCTGTCTGAGCATGCTCAGTGTGTAAGGCTGTCTGAGCATGCTCAGTGTGTAAGGCTGTCTGAGCATGCTCAGTGTGTAAGGCTGTCTGAGCATGCTCAGTGTGTAAGGCTGTCTGAGCATGCTCAGTCTGTAAGGCTGTCTGAGCATGCTCAGTGTGTAAGGCTGTCTGAGCATGCTCAGTGTGTGTAAGGCTGTCTGAGCATGCTCAGTGTGTAAGGCTGTCTGAGCATGCTCAGTGTGTAAGGCTGTCTGAGCATGCTCAGTCTGTAAGGCTAACTGAGCATGCTCAGTGTGTAAGGCTGTCTGAGCATGCTCAGTCTGTAAGGCTGTCTGAGCATGCTCAGTGTGTAAGGCTGTCTGAGCATGCTCAGTCTGTAAGGCTGACTGAGCATGCTCAGTGTGTAAGGCTGTCTGAGCATGCTCAGTGTGTAAGGCTGTCTGAGCATGCTCAGTGTGTAAGGCTGACTGAGCATGCTCAGTGTGTAAGGCTGTCTGAGCATGCTCAGTGTGTAAGGCTGTCTGAGCATGCTCAGTGTGTAAGGCTGTCTGAGCATGCTCAGTCTGTAAGGCTGTCTGAGCATGCTCAGTCTGTGAGGCTAACTGAGCATGCTCAGTGTGTAAGGCTGTCTGAGCATGCTCAGTGTGTAAGGCTGTCTGAGCATGCTCAGTGTTGTAAGGCTGTCTGAGCATGCTCAGTGTGTAAGGCTAACTGAGCATGCTCAGTGTGTAAGGCTGTCTGAGCATGCTCAGTGTGTAAGGCTGTCCTGAGCATGCTCAGTGTGTAAGGCTGTCTGTCTGAGCATGCTCAGTGTGTAAGGCTGTCTGAGCATGCTCAGTGTGTAAGGCTGTCTGAGCATGCTCAGTCTGTAAGGCTGTCTGAGCATGCTCAGTGTGTAAGGCTGTCTGAGCATGCTCAGTGTGTAAGGCTGTCTGAGCATGCTCAGTCTGTAAGGCTAACTGAGCATGCTCAGTGTGTAAGGCTGTCTGAGCATGCTCAGTCTGTAAGGCTGTCTGAGCATGCTCAGTGTGTAAGGCTGTGAGCATGCTCAGTGTGTAAGGCTGTCTGAGCATGCTCAGTGTGTAAGGCTAACTGAGCATGCTCAGTGTGTAAGGCTGTCTGAGCATGCTCAGTGTGTAAGGCTGTCTGAGCATGCTCAGTGTGTAAGGCTGTCTGAGCATGCTCAGTGTGTAAGGCTGTCTGAGCATGCTCAGTGTGTAAGGCTGTCTGAGCATGCTCAGTCAGTCTGTAAGGCTGTCTGAGCATGCTCAGTGTGTAAGGCTGTCTGAGCATGCTCAGTGTGCAAGGCTGTCTGAGCATGCTCAGTCTGTAAGGCTAACTGAGCATGCTCAGTCTGTAAGGCTAACTGAGCATGCTCAGTGTGTAAGGCTGTCTGAGCATGCTCAGTGTGTAAGGCTGTCTGAGCATGCTCAGTCTGAAGGGCTGACTGAGCATGCTCAGTCTGTAAGGCTGTCTGAGCATGCTCAGTGTGTAAGGCTGTCTGAGCATGCTCAGTGTGTCAAGGCTGTCTGAGCATGCTCAGTCTGTAAGGCTAACTGAGCATGCTCAGTCTGTAAGGCTAACTGAGCATGCTCAGTGTGTAAGGCTGACTGAGCATGCTCAGTGTGTAAGGCTGTCTGAGCATGCTCAGTGTGTAAGGCTGTCTGAGCATGCTCAGTGTAAGGCTGTCTGAGCATGCTCAGTGTGTAAGGCTGTCTGAGCATGCTCAGTGTGTAAGGCTGTCTGAGCATGCTCAGTGTGTAAGGCTGTCTGAGCATGCTCAGTGTGTAAGGCTGTCTGAGCATGCTCAGTGTGTAAGGCTGTCTGAGCATGCTCAGTGTGTAAGGCTGTCTGAGCATGCTCAGTCTGTAAGGCTAACTGAGCATGCTCAGTGTGTAAGGCTGTCTGAGCATGCTCAGTCTGTAAGGCTAACTGAGCATGCTCAGTGTGTAAGGCTGTCTGAGCATGCTCAGTCTGTAAGGCTGTCTGAGCATGCTCAGTGTGTAAGGCTGTCTGAGCATGCTCAGTGTGTAAGGCTGTCTGAGCATGCTCAGTGTGTAAGGCTGATGAGCATGCTCAGTCTGTAAGGCTGTCTGAGCATGCTCAGTGTGTAAGGCTGTCTGAGCATGCTCAGTGTGTAAGGCTGTCTGAGCATGCTCAGTCTGTAAGGCTGTCTGAGCATGCTCAGTCTGTAAGGCTAACTGAGGCATGCTCAGTGTAAGGCTGTCTGAGCATGCTCAGTGTGTAAGGCTGTCTGAGCATGCTCAGTGTGGTAAGGCTGTCTGAGCATGCTCAGTGTGTAAGGCTGTCTGAGCATGCTCAGTGTGTAAGGCTGTCTGAGCATGCTCAGTGTGTAAGGCTGTCTGAGCATGCTCAGTGTGTAAGGCTGTCTGAGCATGCTCAGTGGGTAAGGCTGTCTGAGCATGCTCAGTGTGTAAGGCTGTCTGAGCATGCTCAGTGTGTAAGGCTGTCTGAGCATGCTCAGTGTGTAAGGCTGTCTGAGCATGCTCAGTGTGTAAGGCTGTCTGAGCATGCTCAGTCTGTAAGGCTGTCTGAGCATGCTCAGTCTGTAAGGCTGTCTGAGGCATGCTCAGTGTGTAAGGCTGTCTGAGCATGCTCAGCTGTAGGCTGACTGAGCATGCTCATGTGTAAGGCTGTCTGAGCATGCTCAGTGTGTAAGGCTGTCTGAGCATGCTCAGTGTGTTAAGGCTGACTGAGCATGCTCAGTGTGTAAGGCTGTCTGAGCATGCTCAGTGTTGTAAGGCTGTCTGAGCATGCTCAGTCTGTAAGGCTGAACTGAGCATGCTCAGTGTGTAAGGCTAACTGAGCATGCTCAGTGTTGTAAGGCTGTCTGAGCATGCTCAGTGTGTAAGGCTGTCTGAGCATGCTCAGTGTGTAAGGCTGTCTGAGCATGCTCAGTGTAAGGCTGTCTGAGCATGCTCAGTGTGTAAGGCTGTCTGAGCATGCTCAGTGTCTGTAAGGCTGTCTGAGCATGCTCAGTGTGTAAGGCTGTCTGAGCATGCTCAGTGTGTAAGGCTGTCTGAGCATGCTCAGTGTAAGGCTGCTGAGCATGCTCAGTGTGCAAGGCTGTCTGAGCATGCTCAGTGTGTAGGGCTGTCTGAGCATGCTCAATCTGTGAGGTTAACTGAGCATGCTCAGT